>JAEQBH010002066.1:0-129381 GCA_016808115.1 Tetrastigma voinierianum
AGAAAACATGATGATTCAATCATCGGTTGTAGCAATTCCATTGTCGGTGAAAGCGATTCCATTTGTCGATTTGAAGCAATTCAGTGTCGATTGTAGCAATTCAATTGTTCAATTGAAAAGAAAAACATTTTACACCTAGCGAGGCACAGAAACATGATATCTGAGTCTATGTATATAATGAATAGCTTTGATATAGCGAAAATATTCATTTATGCATAAAGCTAAACACAAAAATATCACTTTGCTACTATGGCTAAAAACATAAATCCTAAACAAAATTAGTAGGCAGTTGATAAAGCTGGTAAATATACAAAAATGTAAAAGAAACCTAACCACCTGTTCTTTGTAATTTGGTGGTGGGTCTAGCTGCTTCTTCTTCTGGCGAACATCGAATGAAGTGCATCGGTGGTGGGCTCCTCTCGTGACCCGGGAACATGGGGAAGAGACACAGATGGGTCATAATGCGGTCGACATAGAATGTGCGAGCCCGACCTCACGATCTGGGCCGACTGTGTAGGCGCAAGTGGGCGGATGGCATCCATCCCTATCTCTCTCGAACTTCGGCTTGAGATGTACTCACGGTGAATGATGTCTTTGAAAAGGAAGGCCCGGGAGTGTCTTCTTTACTTATTTCTTTGGTGTAGTATGTGGAGGAGATGGAGGTGAAGCGATCCCGGCGTAGGAGTCCTGCGTACCTCGGGCTCGAGGCGAGGTATATCATCTACGTGGTGGTCCTCAGCCTCCTGACCCGGTACCTCCTCCTGATTCTGTGAGTGTATATGGAATGAGACGGGCATAGTCATAACCCGGTCTGCGACATGCAGTAGGCATCTAGCTCTCATCTCTAGCCTGGGCTCCTCTGGGAATCCCATCTGCTCGAGAACATAGCAGAGGAGTCTCGGCATCAGTAGGGGGATGCTCTCTGCTCGTGCCAGGTCCTTCCGATGGACCTTCTCCTCAAAATGCAAAAGGGAGGCCATCCCACACCCATTTCGAAGAATTTGAACGAAATCTCCCAGAGATCCGTTAGAGCGCCTGAGATGGCTCCCTCCTCTGCACATATCTTTGCGGGAGGGAACAAGGTAGTCGTAGAAGATGGTCGATGAAGCTGACATCGGGGCGGGGCGCCTCCTATAAAATCTTGGACCCATTTGTAGCATCTGCAGCCGGTCTTTGAACCATCTCTGCGTGCGGTGGGTGGGCTGACTCTATAGCCCTCAGGATTCTTGTGACGGTATCGCATGATCAATCTTCTTGATATATCGGCTGAGTGCGAATTACCTGAGGCGGTCATCTATCTTGGCCAGATCTCTAGTGAATGTCGTCTCCACTGGATGTCATGGAGTGGTAGAACTGCAGTACCACTCTCGGGTAATAAAGCGCATGGGTCGTAAAGGGTAAGTGAAATACTCCTCGATCAATCTCATAGACTCCGTGTCCCAGGGTGACCCTCAATAAAGGGGACGTCATAAAATGACTCGATGAAACTCTACGCGGTGGAGTATTATATTCCCAGATGGGGTGCCCTACGAGCATTGGCCTCGAATCCTCGATCTTTGGCGACGTGAGGTGATGAAGTCGCCTCGCGGTGGAGTAGCGGAGATGGGGAGGCCGAAGATGATGACTTCGTTTGGGCCCGATGTGCGGGCCAGCTTGAGGCCGAGGGCCCTCCTAACTCTCCCTCCGTGGTACGGGCGATGGGGCGGGGTCCCATCGGGTCTGACCTGTCGTGCGAATCCACGAGGCTCCTCGGATCGCCTCTGGGGCCGGTGATGGTACGGGAGGCTGGGGCCGGGCCCCGGAAGCCTCTCTCGGCGTCTTCATCTCACGAGGCGGACCCACCCGAGTGCGAACCACCATATCTAATATCGAAATAAAATACGAAAAGGGCTCGACTCTGAAAATATAGCTGGCGCACTATATATCTGGGCCCGAAGATCTCTGAAGGCTCTGGGGGAATACTGCGGAAATAATCAAGCGACCGGGGCTCAGCTGCGATATGGGCCTGAGCTGGTAGCGATGGCTCAAGAAAATGCAGTCTTTGGGGCGGGGCACCAACGAGTGAACCCGGGGGGCACGGGCTGTCTTGCACTAGGCTGCGGAAGCTCGCGAGAGAGCTCGGTCGGGGGTCGTGTGCGTGGCTAGAAATTTGCGAGTACTAGAAACTTCGATCGGAGACTCGGGGAGGCGAGGGCACAGGGTGCGGGGACTCTAGGCTCACAAATGCGGGCCGGAATGGCGGCTCGGTCTTGCAGAGACCAGCGTGCGGGGATGGGGAAGGGGCTGGGAACGGAGCGGGGGCGCGCGGTGAAGAGCTTGCTTGGTGGCGGCCCCGGTCACGGCTGCGGCAGAGGAAGATGGCTCAGGGATTAGCTGGGGGGGGGGGGGGGGGAGGAAGAATATGAAGTAGCCTTTGGACACAGCAGAGTTTATATAAGCATCCAACGCGTAGGGTCTTTTCATGAAATATTCGCTCTCTAGCGAATTTGGCTCGATGTGCTCTTTTGTATTCAAAAAAAAAAAAAAAAAAAAATTTAATTTATTAGTTAATATTTAATATAAAAATTATTATTATAAAATTTAATATATGTACTATAATTAAAATTGAAAGCACAACACTATATGCTATACTAATTAAATTACTAAAAAAATAAAATAATAAAAAAAAAAAAATGTAAGTTAAAATTTTGAAAAACAACTAAAACTAAAATTAACTAACTTAAGACGAAATTAAGAATTGTATTTGCAATTCGGTTTTGAAAAACACGGGCAGTTCAAGTTAAAAATTACTCAGGGGGTGAGGAGAATGATCTCACTCGGCCACATGCAATGGCTTAGGCGGCTCCCGTGATGTTGGGTAGCCAAATGTTGAAGCGTTCCTCGAGGGGATGGATGTGGGATTGAGCAATTGAAAAGCTACGGTTAGTGTTGTTGGCAAGACCAATTCTTCTTTATCTCCTAGGCTGATCACTCCTCGCATTAATTGGGCACTTTGTGTACCTGCACACTGATCAATTGAAACAACCTCATCAGTTATATGATTTTTCGGTTCCTAGCAAAATTTGGATTATTGTTCAAATGGAAGATGTTCAACTCCAAAGTCATGTTACCAAGGTAATTTGCATGACTCCATTAAGGCAATTGTGTGCATTGGATGTGGCAATGGTCTTCCTAAGATAATTGGTACATGATTAGGTTCGATAGGAATTGGCTCGATTGTGAGCACCCACAAAATCTTGGGTAGTAGAATTTGTCTATTTTCTAAGGACATCCTCAATATCCTTTGGGATCTTCAGCGATCTATCGGCCAATGATAGTGTGATGTTGGTAGAGTTCAAGTTCACCTAAACCTAGCGCATATACGAATATGGCATTAGGTTCACTGCTTGGCTCTAAGTAAACAATGACTTCTCACATCTGATTCCACTTAATATTGTTGAAATTGTGGGAGATCAGGATCTTTGTATTTAACGGGATATTTGCTTTGGATCACAACCTTGATATGTTCGTTAAATGCTTTCTTTCTCAATGCCTAATCCCTTCTTGATTGTGCAAAGATCTTTTAAAATTTTATAAAGCGAGGGACTTATTTTGATTAGGTCAGTAAGGTATGTTATTCACTTGCCTTAAGACCTCCTAAAATGCACGCTTGTTGAGTTGCCTTTTCTTTCCTCTAAGTGCTTGTATGGAAAAGGAGGGTGGTATGCGGTATTTTCATTGAATCCTCTTCTAGGAGAATATGCTTTCAGGCGCAATTCTTCTCCACCACTTTTGGTTTTCTTCAACAGGCTTTGGCATAGGTTGATCAACCTCTTTTCCACTTCTCAGGGTTATTATGGCCTTAACTTCATCCATTCCCGAATTGTTGGATGATCCTACCTCATGAATTCCCTTAGGATTTGGAAGTGTTTGTGATGGAAACCTCTCTCTCTTGTACCTCTAGCAATTTGTTGATCTTGGTGATTGAATACTTGTGGGTGTCAATTTTACGGTTGAGATTGCTCAGGCCCATCTATTCTTTTGTTCATTGTATTCTCTGATTATCAATTCTTTGTGCCGATTGCACATTAATTCCTTTTGTTCTTCAACAAAATTGCCACGCCACCTTTTTCGAATTGATATGGCTTGTTCCATTGGAGAAAGAAGATGGTGGTTGTTGCGTTGTGAGGGGAACCAAGCGAGTTTGGCCACAGGGGTACACATAAGTTGGGGGTTGGGTTTCCAAGCAAGGTTAAGTGATTCCTCAATTGGAATTGTAAAGTATTGCCATATGGAGCATTAGTTATTTGTGGCAGATTGTCCTCACAGTGTTTGCACATTCGACATCAAATCCTTCAACTGCGAGGCCATAGGACAACGTTGCATTTGAGTGTCGAGAGTTGGAAATTGGTGCAAGGATTGGAGTATGCAGGATTTTCAGTCACTGCATGCACCTCTTGGAGCTGTTTGCCTTCAAGCTCCTCTGCCTTCTAGCTGAGGTTGAAATCCTAGCTCATTTTCTATTTCTTCGAGTGGTGCATACATCCCACCCCTTTGGTTGGCGAGGTGGTCTCATCTATCCAATTCTCTAGGGTTAAGCTCATCCCAGCCCTTAGAAGTTTCGACCACGTAATTTAAAAATCCATGGCTTCATCGGGATGTTTACTTAGAAGTCTCCCCACACATGGTTTCCGAGCCTGTGGCGAGACATACCACCATAGAAGTGGTTCACCAACATCAAGTGTCAAACCCCATGGTGTGGACATGCCTTTGCTGGTCTCCATAAACCTCTCCCAACCTTTGGTAAAACTTTTCACCATCTGGTACCAAAGTGTAGATTTGTCTTTCAAATTATTGGTCTTGTGAGCGAAGAACTTTTCAAATTCGACTGCGGCTCGGCCCAATTTCAAATGGTTCTAGGTACCAGTGAGTTGAGCCATATCTTGGCCTTGTCCTTTAGAGTCAATGGAATGCCTTTAGCCCGGCAAATCCATGTCCATCACCACCTTCCTTAAGGTAGTGCAAGCCTCCCTCAAAATCCACCCCAAGATGTGTGTATGGTTTTCATTTTCATACCATGGTATGTGGGAAGTAGAATTTTCCTTATAGCCTCTTGCTACATCATCGTGGGAGGAATGATACGGGATGGGGCACTAACTCTAGGAGGGTGGATGTGATCCCTCATGGTTACATAGGCATTTGGATTCATAGGGTTCCTTGTTGACTACATTGTTCCTCGGGTATGGGATCCATGGTATCGGTTTGGCCTGCTGACTTCACTAGCTAGGTCAAGTTGTGTACTTATCCTTTGCAATCTACAGTGTGTCTATCCTTTGTTGCATACACGGTTGTTACACAATTATAGAGACAACAAGAGCAACAACAAGGCTTGCAAAAGATTAAAATTAACTAACAACAATAAAGCGGCGAGATGAAAAGCGGCCCGAAACGGTGCGATTCTTTGCTAGTGCTAAGCGCGGTTCATAGTGAGTTACCAAGAAGTAAAGGTTACCTTCACTTGTGATGTGGATCACAAGTACTCTTCAACTTACCATTTGTAGTTTGGCACCATCACGACAGCGGCATCATTGATTCGTGCCACAGTGGTGAAATTTAAAATCAACAAAATTTATATACACCTAAGTTCCTACTCTTTGCCGTAGTCAAGCTGCTGCAGTATAGTGAGTCTAGGATAGAACACGGGGATGGGTTTTCATTAAATGGTTTGCATCGGTGCATGAAGGTGGAGAAGCTTTCTATTTGGACTCTTTGGAATTGTGTTTCCAAAAGCGATTAGAATGAAGTTGAAAGCGAGAAGCGTAAAAAAAGCGAAATTAAAAGGTGAAAAAAGTTAGCTTTGAAGATTTGGGGTCACTAACTTGGCAAGTTAGGGCAAACAAGAAGTGTCCTCGGGTTTTATCCTCACGTTATGACATGCAACCTATAGTCCATGGCATACTTGGGATCTATATTTAACTAGCAAGCCTCACCCAGTGAAACATCTCACATTTGAGTCAATACGGTATGCGATTATGGCCCCTTTTTAAAACCTAACATTAAATTATCATTCGGAGATAGTAAAGACCATCTAAGGAACCTTGATTACATCCCGAGCAACGCATCTAAAGAAAGCATGGAAGTATTGGCCAAATAATAATAGTAAATGTTATTTAACCACAATTTGAAAGAACCACAACATGTAAATATTATCTCGGGAGGCTCGTAAAGACCATCTAAAGAACAACAGTGCATCTCTCACCCGAGCACTGCATCCTAAAGCATGGAGAGTATTGGCCAAATCGATAACATCCCATGTTATGCAACTATATTTTGAGAATAAGGGCCATAAATACACTACCGTAGCTTTTGAGTACAAAGGACAACATGCATATGCCCCTTACCAAGCTAAGCTTCTTCCCTCTTCCAAAGAAAGGAGAGCAGCGAACATCTCTTGAGTTGTCATCCTCGAAGAGGGGTGTTTAGCGTAGAAAGGAAGAAGAAGAGAGAGAAGAGAGAAAAGAAATAAAAACAAAACCCTAAAATAAAAGACTTTGTTACAAAAATAAAAACTACAAAAATCCTTCTCCGTCGTTCTTTTTCTTACAAAACAAGAGGGGTTTATATGACCCACCTCAATGTATGAAAATACCAAAAAACCTATGAAGTGGCTAAGTTATTGGACAATTAAGTAATACACACCAAGTTTGGAGGCGGTTTTGCATTAATTACAAAGCATGTGAGGCATGTCGATTTTTGGTAGAGGTGAATTTCGCTAACTAGCGAAATCAGAACCCTAGCGAAAATGGAAAATTTAAGCTAAGGCCGGATAATTTCGCTAGCTAAACGAAATTTAAGCTAACTGCGAAAATGTTGTGAGTAAGCGAATCGGGTTTAGCTAAAAATGGTCTTCGCGGCCCCGAGGTGGTCACGAAATTTGGTGTTTCGATAAGGTTAATTTTCGCTAAGGTTGAAATTTTATAATCCTGGCGTACCGCAAGCTTAATGAAAATTCTGCATCGTTGATCCTTCCTTGCTTTTCATCTTGCCTTCAAGCGCATCGAATTTTCTTCGCTTTGCCTTTGTTTTCTTGTTAATTCTTGAAATTTGGTTGATGGGCTGAGGACTTGAATTCGACTTCATGATTCATCCATTGACTCGAACTGAACTCCCAGTCTTGTGGGCACAAGCGACCAATACTCTAAATGGCATAAGTGTTACTAAAGACTAGAACACTTCAATTGGTATAAATAACATGATTAATGCACAAAAGCACCGAAAACCTATCTAATATAGGGTTCAAAATACTTTTTGGGCGCATCTGCCTCCTTAAACGATTATCTTTGCATGTCGAGCTCACGAATAGCAGGCTACATGGCCGTGGTACTCGGCCGTCTAGGCTATTACGCCTTTTAAACGAATTAAGCTCTATAATCCCGAGCTCTTTGGGCTTCGGAGCAACTTGGCTCCGTGGCTACTCGGCCTTCTAAGCTGTGCGCCTTTTGGGCAATTAAGCTGCATGTCGAGCTGCGGGCTCACGAGCTTTTGCTGGCTCACGTGGCTGCTCGGTATACTTTCCCTTGGAAAAGCGCGAGCGATTTTAATGCGGATCTTATAGAAGTGGAGCGGTATGGTTTCTTAAATTAATCCTAGTTTCCTTATAAATAACGGCCTCTACGGGTCATACTTTAGCTACTTCTTCCTCTCTTTGACAGAGTCCGAGTTCACGCATGATGAAGCGTCAGGGTTTGGTCGTCACTGTACGGAATCTGTCTGCAGTGATCGCGGACTGGTTGGTTTGATGGTCTACCGCTTGTAGGAGTTGTGTTTTCCCTAGTTCGGTATATGGGGAATTTATTGTTGTTCGTATACCATTGATGGAGCGTGCTAGGAGCATTCGGAGTGGGGTGTGCTTCAAAGGGAAAACTTTGAAGTCCCGCTTTCTCTGTCCTTTTTTTCTTTCTCTTTCTTCTTTTCTTTATCTCTCTTTTTCTTTCTCTTTCTCTTTTTATTTCCCTCTCCCCTTCTCTTTCTCTTTCCCTTTCTTCTTCTCTTTCTCTTTCCCTTTCTTGTGGTTTTCCCTTGATTGGGTGTTAGCCGATGTGACGAATGGTTTTGCTAATTGTAATTTAGAGATGCAAGAAAAGATTTTGTAACCTCACGAGGTGATTGTAACTTCCACGCAATGAAATTTTGTATTTTTATTATGTGGCTTTTGAGCTTACGCCTTAAGCTCCTTGCTCTCTCTTCTTTTCCTCATGGGTTTTCTTTACGAGGTCGGCATTTGTGCCGCTGGTCGAGATCTTAAGAGCGACTTCGTTGAATGTAATTCTCTGTATTTAACTGTAATTCCTTTGACATAGAGAATAATCTTTTGTGAAACATGTGCTTTTTTACGCCTCAATCTTTCCGAGTCGAGTTCCTTGCTTTATCATTATAATCTTACTTTTCGATCCATCACAATTTTAAACATTCCTAAAAATGAACATAGCGACTGTTATTTAAAATCAGAATGTTGGATTCTTTACTAAAGACATTCCAAGGTCTTATTGGTAGAACAGTTTGAGGTGTTCGACGTTCCATGAGTGGGCGGGGGTCTTTCCTTCTTGTTTGGGTTCGTAGTTTGTCAGAATTAGGTTATACGGGATACAATGTAGGGCCCTTCCCAATTAGGTCTCAGCTTCCCATGTGAGGGGTCCTTCCTTACTGGAAGTAGCTTTTTTGAGTCAACAGATCCATGCAGGCTTGCCAACTCTGGGCTTGACCCTTTGGTCATGAATATCTTCTTTGTCTTTGTGATAGTCCTCAATAAACCGGGACACTCACGCTTTTCTTCTAGGAGATCCCGAGGTTTAGGCGAAGGACCTCCTCGTTGTGTTGGTGCCCAGAGATTCAATCCTTGATTTTAACCCGAGCCTCATTTGGAGCTCTTTGCCCGGTGCCAAGGCCAAAGCGAACGGGGTTTCCTAAGTTGCTAACTTGCTCGTAGTTCTGTGTGCCCATAACACCTCGGGGAGGTACTCTACCCATTTTCCTTTTAGATCTTCAAATTTAGTTCTCAGCGTTGCCTTGAGAGTCCTTATAGTGACCTCTTCTTGCCCATTGGACTGCGGATGAGCTGGGGAAGAGTAGTAGTTCTTGATTAGGGCTCGGCGCGAGAAATCCATGAACGGATTGTCAAGCGTTTCCCGTGCTCGGACAGGGACCTCGGGATCTCGAACCTACATATTATAGAACATGCAATGACGAGGGTTCTGCGTGGTTTACATTATGTGATTGTTGCTAGGTTCGGCCTCGGTGATTGGTAAAATAGTCCACGACCATAATGATAAATTTCCATTGTCCCCTTCCAATGGGTAGGGGTCCCAATATGCCTAGCCCCCATTGCTGAAAAGGCCAGGGGCTTGTGACTGATGTCAGTGGCTCAGATGGGAGATGAGAGATCTTGGCATGCTCCTGACAAGCTTTGCATTTTCTAACCAATTTTTTCGCGTCTTTGAGCATTGTGGGCCAATAGTACCCTTGCCTCAAGGTCTTTCCCGCTAAGGTCCGAGCTTCGATGTGGTTGCCACATATGCCTTCCTGTACCTCCTTGCCAACCTTGCTATGAGTTTGGATGCCTCCTTTGGGTCGCTTGACAATGTACCTTCCACCAAGTAATCCCAGATGGGGTCCATCCAGCTTGGTTTCTGACATCACAGAGGAGACTTCTTCGTTGTCGATGCTTACTGTGGGTTCTGGGAGGTGCTCAACATGTATCAGTATGCCCAGGTCTTCTTCTGAGGTTGTTGCCAGTTTTACGAAGGCATCAACTCGGGAATTCTTTGCTCTTTGTACATGTTTGACCTGAACTCGTATGAATTTTTTAAGCAATTCTCGCACCTTCTTGAGATATAGGATCATCTTCTCACCTCTGGCTTTGTAGGAGTCTTCTATCTGTTTTACCACCAATTGGGGAATTCTTGCTCACTTCGGTGATTTGCTTCCATAGAATTAAGGTGAGGTTAAGTCGGCTTCATAATGACCTCGTACTCGGACTCGTGGAGGCTTGGAAGGCGAATCACGGGCGTGATTCCACATCTATCTCGTGCGGAAGTCGGGACAGACTGCACGCTTTGCTTGGGCGTAGCGGCCCGATCCACAAATAATCTCGGATAAGGAGTGGTTAATCGGTTAAGGTAGCTTCGGTAGACTCTCTTGGGGTAATTCCGCTGATGAAATGCTGCTAGGATCTTCCTTTTACGTCATGGTTTGTACTTGATGTTGAACTCCCTTTCCATTTCTATGGCCCACTTTATCTGACCTTCAGGGTTTCCTGGTTTTATGCGATATCTGTTTCATCAGATATTTTGTTGGGACTTCAACGATATGAGCTTGGAAGTAAGGTTGGAGTTTTCTGGATGTAGTTACCAACGCTAGGATCAGCTTCTCCATCTTAGGATACCTCTCCTCTGCTCCCCTCAGAGCTCGGCTGCAATAGTAGACTGGATGTTGCACTATGTCCCGTTCTTTGACCATGGCGACTAGTTGAAGTGCGAA
Organism: Tetrastigma voinierianum; assembly: GCA_016808115.1. Classification (NCBI taxonomy): domain Eukaryota; kingdom Viridiplantae; phylum Streptophyta; class Magnoliopsida; order Vitales; family Vitaceae; genus Tetrastigma; species Tetrastigma voinierianum. Next base: position 10,516 of record JAEQBH010002066.1, read on the forward strand.
GCGACCGGGTAGAGAGTGAGGTTCTCCGCCGGAAGAGGCTTACTAGAGCGGGGGAGAGGCTCGGGTAGGATTCCATGAGAGTCTTTGTGGATGCCTCCTTGCGGTGTGCATCCTTTGGAAGGGCCTTTTCGAACACGAAAGAAGTGACATTTGTGGTGGCCTTAGACACGAAGAGGCTCGGCGGCTATTCCCACTGCAGAGGGTTGAATGTCACTTGTGTTTGAGAGAGCGGCATACTCGAGCACGACAACTATCTTATTTGAGTTTGCTTATATTCCTCGATTGTTGACTATAAAACCCAAGAACTTCCCGGCGTAGACTCTGAAGGCCCATTTGGATGGGTTTAACTTCATATTGTAACTTTTCAGGACCTGGAACGTCTCGGCTAAGTGGGTTATGTGGAGCTCGGCCTTTACCGATTTTACCAACATGTCATCTATATATACCTCCATAGATGCTCCGATTTTCTTTTGGAACATCTTGTTCACCAACCTTTGGTAGGTGGCTCCTGCGTTCTTCAGCCCGAAGGGCATCACTCGATAACAGTAGGTTCCTTGCCCAGTGACGAATGAGGTCTTCTCTTGGTCGTTGGGATCCATACTGATATGATTGTAGCCAGAGAAGGCATCCATGAAGCTGAGGAGTTCATGACAGGCCGGAGCATCCACTATGAGGTGTCGGGTGGGAGGCTATCTTTTGGGCGGGCCACGGTGATATCGTGAAAGTGATGCAAAGCCGCCACTTGCCGTTTACTTTTGATTAGAACAACGTTGACTACTCAAGGTATTCCGCCTCGATTGCCCCTTTGCTTGGGAAGACTGTCGACCTCTTCGTGTCGCCTTACGTCTTTACGGGGCAAAACTCCTTCTCTTTTTCTTGACCCGGTTTAAAAGGAGGGACCTTGCGTTCAGCTGTGGGTGATCCTTTGTCGAATCGACTGCATGTCATCTTCTTGTTTCGGGCGAATACCTCCATGTTCACTTGAAGAACGGATGGGGGCTTTGATGTCTTCAGTTAGCTTAGATCCTATGTAGACTAGGTGTTCTGGTTGGTCGCTAAGTTGTACAGGCTCTAGTTCTTCTGAGGGCGCAGGTCGGGTGCTTACCTCTTCTCACATGTCGAGCTCATCCATATAGATGTTGTCAATCGTGTTTTGCTTCATTGAAGCTGAGTAACATTCCCTGGCTATGCGTTGGTTTCCTCGGACCATTCCTACTCCATTTGTAGTTGGAAATTTGATAACCATGTGATAGGCGGAGGGGATGGCCCTTATGGCATTGAGAGAGGGCCTACCCAATAACTTATGTTAGGCCATAGGCATCTACTATGAGAAATCTCACTGTTGTTGTAAGCTGGCATGAGGGGTCTCCCAAAGTGAGCACTAGCTGTATCGACCCCAGGGGCATCACTCTTTCTCTAGAGAACCCACGTGGCGGGTGTTGTTGGCTAAACTTCTCCTTTTCCAATGCCCGTTTTGTTGAAAGGCGATGTAAAAAGATGATGTCGTTGAGGCTTAGTTGTCGATGGGACCACGTGGATCTTTTTATTGAAACTCTTATGGCTTTTATCACAAGTGGATCGTCATGGGGATGTTGGCATCCTTCATGTCCAGTCAGAAAGGTTGGTAGTATCCGGTCGGGAAGTTTGGATATGGTTTTATCTTAAGGTTTCCCAATCACGATCTTTGCGTAAGTGGGCTTTCTGTGAAATTTGGACTCACCTCACGCAAACCCTCAGAAGATCCCATGGTTTACCAGGTGGGCGGGTCTTGGTAGGGTTGGCTGGCGGTGGTGGTGGCTGGACTTGTTCCTGCCCTTCTGAGGCCACTTAATGGCGAAGATGTTCGCGTCGGATCAATTATTCAATCTCTTTCCTCGGTTGGATGCAGTCATCGGTTCGGTGTCCATGATCCTGTGGAACTCACAGTATTTGGTAATGTCTCTTTTTGCCGGGTCTGACTTTATCTGAGATGGCCACCTTAGGAATTTTTCATTTTGCACTTAGCCTAGGACCTGTGACACTGAGGTTGTCGAGGTGTATTCTTGAGGTGAATAAGTGCTGCGGCTAATTTGAGGTTGTAACACCCGAAATATACCTAGTTGTTTTCAACATGTTTAGGGTATTTTGAGCATAAATAAATTCGCAAATTAAATGTGAAAATATAGAAATTTAGAAACCCGAAAATTATGCGAGATTTAAGGACCAGAGTGTAATTGTAAAAGGGACATAAATTTATAAGTTCATTAGAGGTCAAAGTGGAAATAACTTAAGTGGAAATGCAAATAATAGAAGGAGGGAGGATTAAAAGGTAAATAAGAGAAACTTTAATTATAAATAGGGGAGGGAGACAAAAATAACTCATTTTTGTCTCCAAACAAGAGATCATACGAGAAGAGGAGGAAGAGGAAGAAGTAGAAGAGGGAAAAGGAAGAAGCCCAAAGCAAGGTAGCAGATCTATGGAATTTGAGTATAGAAATTCTAAAGTCTTGTATGGATTCTAGCATGATTTTGTACAAAAACTACTTGGGTATGGATTGCTAGGGTTTTCTTTGGAGATTAGTTTTGTTCCCTTTTCTAGGGTTTTGTTAGGAATACATCTTAACTCTAGATTTAAGGGAAGTTGGGTTGAAAATCCCTAGTTGATATCAATTAGATATGGAATCCTTCATAAGAGTATGGTTTTGTAAAGTTTGGAGAACTTTGGTATGAATCCTTGGATTCTTTAGCTAATTAAAAGTGTTTATGGAGTTGTTTAGAGGGATTCCATGTTGGTTTTTGATGAAAATTGGAATGGAAGAGAATTATGGAAGAAAGGTGAAGGAAAAAGGGTGAATTCTGCCATTTACGGCGGGAATCGCACCACAGTACGATACCAAACGAGGGTGGTCAGGTATCAGCGATCTGCGGTGGCAAGCGATCTAGGTACCACCAGCGTGCCGTTACCACCCTCGAGAACCGGTTCGATGCCGGTACGAACATGGTGAGTGCTGCGATACTGCTAGTTCCTGCAGCTCCGGTTTTTGGTATTTTTGCATAGTTAAGCTATAATTCGCCTACTGGGAGTATTAGAACTCTAATAAATTATTAACAGGGGTTAAGATAAGAAAGAAGTAAGTGAAAAGAAGTTCGATGGGGGCAAAGTTCCTTGTGATAATAAGTTAGGTTTGAATACATATAATCGTAGGAATGACTAAGACCCGGGTATGAAATGGGCGACACTTGTTACGATGGGCGAGGCACGTTACGTTTTAATACTTGGTACTCTACGATTGGTGCTACGACACTCACATTCGGTCTTCCAACACTCTTGCTTTATCTTCTGACACTTGATGCTTGTATAGTATCTTAGGATACTTATTGTCTTTAATGTCTTACTCATTTATTAGCAACTGGGTCTAGGTATTCCCATAGTTATATGATAATAGCTTTGAATAGGGAATATGGTAAAACAAATGTGTATCGTTACGATAAGGTACCTACGGGTATACGAGATAAGAATAAGCTCACGTAACTCCTACTAAGTCTGAACAGAATAGTTGCTCCTCTAGTACAAAGAAAGCATGAGACATATGAGATCCAGAATAAGCATAAGTTTGTTAAGAAGCATAAGTAATTGTATAAGTTCCTTATGAATACATTTAAAATTCGATATACATTATTCTTATCTTGCTTTACTATGTCATGTATATGCATATTACCTATGTTTCCAGTAAAAACAGCACGGGTTTTTAATCCGTGTAGGTACAGAAGAAGGAGACAGTGATCTTCCGCATTCTACTGGGCCAACACACTAGTAGGGGGTTCATCCGCGTAGGTTACGTATACGATCGGTGAAATGTAAATGTATAGTTTTTGTATATGTAAATGGGACTCAGGACTATATGTATGTGAAACTGTAAATACCACTATGGTGGTAGTTCTATTTTGTATTTTTGTATACAACATGTTAATATTGTTATCAGACTTGGACACACCAATGTCCGATAAAGCAGGTAAAGAGTCCTAGTTCGGTCTCACGCCCCTCTTCCCACGCCTAGGCGAGAAATTCGGGGCGTGACAAAATCCCAGGCGGTGCACACGGCGTTCCGCCGTCTTTTTGGGACCGCTCTCTATTTTCTTTGTTCCTCCTTGGGATCTGTCCCTATCTGTTTGCCTCTTGGGGCTTCGTTCCTGTTTCTTGTTGCCCCTGCTCTTTTCCTTTTGAGTAGAAGAGCTCATTTGCTTGGATAAGAGGGCTTCTTCACCGTTGATATACTTCTCTGTTTTGGCGAGGACCTCGGCCATGCTTGCCTGAGGGTTCTTTGAGATAGAGAACATTAGGTCTTTCAATTGCACCCCCAACCTGCTGATGAAAAGTGAGTAATGGAGAATTTTCGTCGAGATATCACCTTTAACTGACTGCGTTGAATCTCTGGACATATGACCTCAGGCTCTCCTGCGAGCTCTGCTTTATGGTAAGAAGGTGATAACTTGGCTTCTTGTACATTCTTGCCCCGATAAAGTGGGAGACGAACGCGATGGAAAGCTCTGTGAATGATGAGATGGAAGACAACGGGAGTCTGTTAAACCAGGCCAATGCTGGGCCCTTTAGCGTGATAGCGAAGGCTTTGCACCTTATGGGGTTCTGATATCCATGCAGCTCCATCTGGTTCTTGTATGTATTGAGGTGATCAATGGGGTCTTTCGTTCCGTCAAACATTTTGATTTGCGGCATTAAATTTCTTTTAGAAAAAGGGAGGTGACCTCATTTGTGAACGAGTTCAATTTGGTATGCCAGCGTCCTAGAGGCGGAGCTTGGCCCTTTATCGCTTCCTTCATGTGGTTGAGCTCTTGTTAGATGTCCCTGAACCTCTGCTCCCACGACCGCTCCCCTATTTCCTGCTGGATGGGCCCATTGCTTCTATTGTCATTGCCATGCCTTTCCTCATTGCGATTCTCTCCGAGGGGTTTGTAAGGATCATGCTCCCTAGCTTGGCTAGCCAGCACCTCTCAGGAGGTCTAGGTGTTCTTCTTGGGTGATGGGGTTTGGCCTTCTCGGACCTATCAAACTCTAGGTCTTTGCATTTGCACAGTGAGTTGCTCAAACTCGCCGGCGAGGCGTTAGTTAGTGAGACGGAGTGCCTCCATCTAGTCGGCATTGGCGTGCATAGTTTCTAGTCTGCCTTGGGAGGGATGGCTATCTATGTCCTTCCTTCTTAGTGCAGCATCATTAGAGTTGGCGTATTCTGCTTGTGTTCGAAGTTGATACCATCGATCCAGAAAGTTTATTTATTTGTAAGGCTATGGGTTCCACAAACGGCGCCAAGCGATGATGCTTTTTCATTGAAGCGAGTGGAGGTCACTTTGAATTGCTAGGCCGGTCCGCTGACTACCCCGGATGGAAACCACAGAAAGAAACAAAAGGATAGGTGGGGTTGTGGTTACTCTTTGATGCCTAAGTCAGTTCTTTCCGGTGGAAGAGAAAATTTAGGGAATGAATTTCTTGTGCGTACCTACCGCGGAGTGGGGTGGCTGGTATTTATAATGGGTGATCCATTGTGGCTCTGGATTGGATGATCAAATGGTAATCTTATTATTGTTGGAGGATGATCAGATATTTAACTACAAGTGGGCGGGGTGCTCTTTTTCCTTATGGATTAGCAGGTTAATAAGGGGATAATTGAGGGTGATGATTAGGAAATATCCTATACTTTCTAATTGGTGGAATTGGGTATTTTCCTTTAATACAATTCTTTGGGGAGTGATTATATTGTCGGCCTTTTGGAAGAGAATTGAATTGGGCCTCGTTACGGAGCTTTATTGGGTTGAATTGAGTGTCATCCAGGGCCGAGCATTGGTGGGCTGCTTCTTAATCCTCTTAAGCGACATTTGGGGCTCGAGTTAAGACTGCGCGCTATTATTTTAAACCCGATCATGAATAATTGAAAATAAAAAATTAGATATTAGAATTATTTTAAAATAATTAAAATATTTATTTTTATCCATAGCAGCCAATTTAATCAATTTATTTTTTACTATAACAAACAGATAGCAAAAACCTTAATGTAGAAAAGCTAATATTGTACTTTCACCTTGTTAAAGATCATTTAAGTAATTTCATCAATTTTATATGATAAAATAGCAAAATCCCTAATGTAGAAAGGATAATATTCTCATTTCACCTCGTTAAAGGTCATTTTAGTAATTTCATTATTTTTATATGATAAGAATGTTATTTGCATGTAATTTTTGCTTATTCAAATATCCTATTAAAAACGTGAGTTAGTCATGAACATTATTTGAGCAAAAATTAAAAGTTTAGACATTTGATTGAAAAAATAAAGTTGAGACACCAAAATAGAAAAAATCGAAAAGTTTTGACACATGATTGAGCAAAAATAAATTTGAGACACCAAAATAGAAAAAATAAAAAATTTAGATACTTGATTGAACAAAAATAAAGTTGAGACACCAAAATAGAAAAAAATCAAAAGTTGGAACCACTTGATTGAACAAAAAAGTTGAGACACCAAAATAGAAAATGAAAAGTTGAGACACCATTTATGTAATTGACCCTTATAAAAAGGGTGATTAAGTTAAAATACCATTTGAAAACCAAAGTTTAGAAATCTAACATTTCATCAATTTTTGATATCTTTTTGACAAAAATATCCCTATTATTCTCTTATAAAAATAACAATTTCTTTCCAAAAAGATATGTAAATATATAAAATAATAAAGGGTATTCTAGTCCAAAAGAGATTATCCTTCATGAAAAAACATGGATAGGGTTAAATTTATAAATATTCAGCGGATGAGATGGGCGTGGGAGTTGAAATAATGGGGCACTATGATCTTACAAGCAGTAGAAGGAGGATCCCGTAGGGGTTTGAATGGGTGAAGAAGTAAGCTATCTTTTCATGTCAATGCACTCATTAAATTTCTATGTCATGCTGCACGAAACACTCATTTGCTTAACTGTTTCTCATCTCTTGTCACTTGTTTGTTTGATGTGGACTTTTTAAGTGACCATTACTAGAGTCAGCATATATGACTTTTGGAATTGAAGGCAATATGCCATTTTTTTTGTGAAAGTAGACTACGTATAAGGAAACTTACACAAATGATTAAACGATGATCCAAAATAATTTTCAAAGGACAATTTTCTAACATTTCTAGGAAATTATGTTCGCCAAATTTTTGAATCAGTATTGCAAATACCTTTCTTAGCTAAACAATTCGTTTGTTCTGTTGGCTATAAGGTATGACAACAATTGTAGATGTGATCACGAAGTTTCTTGTATTTCTTGCTGATTATAGACAATAGGTGTTTATAATTCTAGTTTTTATAGCAATAAGAAATTCACAAGTGGGGAGAGCTTCTCTAAGAAACAACCAAAGGAAAACCTTTATTTTTGGAAATAAGTTTAATTTCCATATCCAATTTAAAATTCTATGTCTATGATGCACTAAAGGCTTTCTCATTGCTCAAGTGTTTGACTTAAGGGAATATTTTCCATCTTGAGATAAACCCCACAAGATTCTGTCCTCTACAAGACTATAAGGAATCAGTGCTCTGTCTTTTTTATATTCGAGGGTTATTTGAAATTGAGTGTTATTGGGTACAAAACGTGTATATGAAATTGTGCCTATGTGTGCAAGAGCACGCGTTGCCTCAAGTAGTACAATGTAAGTATGAGTATCGTCCCATGAGAATTAAGGTTTACTAACTACCAAAATTGAACTAACCCTAACTTTATCTAGATGAACAAAATAGTGAAATTGGATTGAAAAATAAACTAAACTAAAGAAAACCAAAGCCAGGGTGTTTATGCTATTAATTGAAAAGTTAATGATATTGAGGTCTGGGTTTTGCTTCATCAGACAATTCCCTATGGAGAGGTTTCTTGATCCCAGATGTTCAAATCCTATATTGATGGTAGATTCCTGAGCATTAATTCTTAGCAATAACAATCAATCCTTATGTATAATAACAATCAAAGGTTCTAATGTATCTCTACCTCAAATCATCATGACCAAGGATGCAATAAGCATTTGAAATCTAATAAAGCCACGTGTAACCCACAAATACCTCTATTCTATGGTGAAACGTGATGTTCTATTCATGGTCTAACCCAATAATCATTTCTCAACCTCACATTAGGTCACAAATCATGCTAAAGGTGATCAAGGAATAGCAAGCATGAAGAACTAAACACAACATTCAATATAATGAAATCAAACATCAGAATTGCAAATAAAACCCTCCATGTTCCATGTGCATGAAACTAATCAGCAGGTCAGGGTTTAGAACATCTAGTTACAAATAATAAAAAACAATAAAAGCATAGAGAGAGAAAAAGAAACTAGGATGAAAGTGAAGAAATCTTGAGCTCCTCCTAACTGTTTTTCAATCTTCTGTGCAAGCTTAGGTAAGCAGCATTCAAAAATCTCCCTTTGGAACCACACAGAAGCCATGCCCTGAGCTCTTGATTAGAGATAAATGAACTTTCTAGACTTTGTTTTGATGCCCAGCCTCTCTCTTAACAGAAGGCCTTGGTGTGACAGTGGAAATCACATCACAAGGCGATTGACCTCTGATGTTGAGACTCACGCCGACGTGAGGGCTTCCATGCATAGCAGTGAGAACTCCTTGTGTGGTGTGAGAAGTCTCACCCAGCGTGCGAAACATCGTTGTAGAGTGGAAATAGCCTGAGTTGCCTTTATTTCTAAAACCTCCTGCTGCTCCATTTTCAACCCTTCCTTGCTTAAATTGTCAGAGTTGACTTATAAACAAAGATACCAAAAACTACATTAGAACACAAAACCAACATAAAAACATCCTAAAAATACCTAAATACATAGGGATAAAAGGAGTATATAGGATATTAATCACACCCCTAACCTTAGATCCTTGCTTGTCCTTAAGAAAAGGAAAGACACATAACAACAACAGAAACACTATCAAAAACTGAGCTGACAATTGGTTTCAACAAGAAGATAGGAGAATAGAGCAAAGTTATGCTCGACATGATAGCCTATATGAGATCTAACACATTTAAAATTTTTAAAGAACAAGGCATCTAGGGCATAGTGATCAAGGTAAGCTTTAAATATAGGAACCTTCCTAAAGAAACTCGATGAAAATGGTATGTTAGATCTCAAATGTAGATAGAGGTTCCAAGCACTCTTCAACTAAACTCAACTAACACATTTTGAAAGAGAAGAACTAAAGTAGCTTAAGGACGCTCCTAGGTAGTAGGATGCAATGCTAAGGAGTTTTTAGAAAAGTGTCTATGTAGCTAGGATCCATTGACGACTCCCCACCAAATAGTTAAGGGCACTAAGCATTAAGTTCCCCTCGAATTTCGCCCCGAACACTCAACTAGAAAGCCCAAGCACCTATTTGTGAGATTGAACCATCCTCTGTCCCATGTATTGAGCAGTGAAGTCAATGACTCCCAACTTGTTGGTTTAGGGCATTAGGCTTTGAATGGCCCCACGGACTTTGCTTAGGATTCCAATTGGCTCAGCTCACTTATACTTCTTTTCTTTTTTCATATTTTTGCTTTTCTTTTCTTTTTATTTTTGCTTTTCTCTTTTTCTTTTTCTTCTTGCAAATGTGGGGCTCATTGGCCTTCTTTATTAAGGTGTCCCAACACTATGGATGTTAAGGTCTCTCAAGGTAAGTTTAGTTTGACAAGAAGAGGTCGAAACCTTGGTGTACACAAGAGATCTATCGTGTGTGTGCACGAGTTCCAAAAATAAGTGATACCTTGAAAAACAAGGGGGCTCTTCATACCAAGACACCCACAAGTACTAGACACACTTGAGCATATATCACATAAATGTGGTGGTATCCTAATTTTTTAACAAAATAAATTTTTTTTTTTTGAAGCACAATGTCAAAGCATTCTCCAAATAGTGTTTAGTACCAACCTAACTCAAAAGAGACAAAAACCAAAGACTCATATGCAACAAAGGCACAAGCAACAAAGATTAAACCAACTAACACTAACACAACAAAAAAACATACTCGCTTCATTAAACACTAACACAAACCTGCATAACACAAGACCACACACAAGACAACTAGAACATGCATGACACGAGACAACACACAAGACAACTAAGGAAATCCACAAGATGAAACTACCATAATCTGTCCCCCAAAACTTAAACAAAACATTGCCCTCGATGAAATAAAACATGAAAAACAAGGAGGTAAAGGGGACTCCCCTGAGGATGATCAAGGCTGATCATCATCCCTCGCCTGGCTGTGGTTTGGAAGGAATTGTGCGGCTGGCTCCTATGGTGGCACGATGAATGGCTCTAAAAGGGCTATTGAACTGCTTACTCGTGCTATAAAAGGATGAGACAATATAGCTCTCATGGAAGTGTTCAGCTCATTCACACTTTTGTTCATCACATCTTATCTTTTGCTAAAAAAAGGCTTGACCAACCATGGGAGTGGAATGGTTGGAAAGTAGAGAATTTGTTTGCTTGCATTCCTTTTCCATGAAACCATGTTATCCGTCAGCCACTGGATGATTATCTTATAGTTGGGGTTTTGGGCAAGAGTTTGGAAGCTCTCATAATCTCTTCACTCAAGGTTGTAATATGCATTTATTACTTTTCTATCAAAGGGTACCCACTTACCCCGAACAAAATCATCCCATCTCGCTCCCTACAAAGATTGACATAAAATTCTTACACTATGGGAGCTATAGCACCTTCAGGGTGCTTGCATAGATCAATCTATCTTTTGAGTACAATCCCTCTTCTTAGAATTCCATTTGGCTTGACAAACCTCTTTTCTTTGATGAATTTTAGGGATACTAGCTTTGTGTACATCTCAGATGCCTCTTGGCTCAACAATTTTGAAGGATCAAATGCCCTTGAAATGAGACAAAACCATCCTTGCGAGCTCTCTTTTTGGGTGTCATAGGATCAAGTCAACCACCAACACAAAGGAGAGCAAAATTCTTGGTCAAATGATCCTTGAACAAAACCAATGTCTAGATTTCAGCTTTGGGACATCTCTTGTATCAACTTGAAGAAAGGAAGCACTTGGGCACTTTCAACACTTGAGAGTCACCTTGGCATTTTCACAAACACTTAGTGGGTAACTTGACCAACCAACAAAACAAACAAAAATAATCTTTAACTTTTTGGAGGCTAGGTTTTTAGGATAATGGGATAAGGTGGAGATGAGGAGATTGAGGGAGGAGATGGAGATGAGAAATGAAGATGGGATAAGGTGGAGATGAGGAGATGGAGGGAGGAGAAATGAAGAAATGGGGTGGAGAGCTAAGGTTTGGGTTTGAAATGGAGAGAAGGGATGGTTAAGTTACTGAGGTTTGCTTAGAGGGGAAGTCTTAAGAAGTGAAGGAGTGGGGAGAGTTAGGAAATGACTTGAAAAGGGACTTTTAAGCTCTGAGGTTGCCACCTTTGCAACTTGGATCTTCTCACGATTTTTAGCGTGGGAACCCTACACTACAAGACCTCTTCAAGAAAATCCATGTCATAGCATGACATGTCACGCCTTAGCGTGATTATGTTCCAGCCATAGCATGAGCTTGATCACGTTGTAGCGTGATTTTCTTAACCACGGATCCCTCTTAGCCCGATCCATTATCACAAATAGACGTGAAAGACATGAGAGAAATAGAAGCTAGCCTTCATCACTCCACACTTGAACCTTTTGTCTCTCCCACTTCTTTCTAGATTCTCTTCCTCTTTGATCTTCAATCATCCGAATTTTTTAGCCATAGAACCAACTTTAGGACTTCCAAAAACTGAAATAACGAAGAAAAAAACACCAAACAAGATTAAACTAGAAATAACAAAAGCAAACTAAACTAACAATTAACAAAAAAAAAAAAATGAAAAAGGTGAAGAGAACATCACAATGCTTGGGTTTCCTCCCAAGTTGCGCTTTGTTTAACGTTGTTAGATCGAATTCCTCACACTTCATTGTCGTCCACACGCAAACACTTGCTCAAACTGAAAATTTTCAACAATGACACCCCAATAACATTTCTTTCATGGTGGCTCAAGATTGATGGACGTCTTGTTTACATTGAAGTCACCTCAAGCATGGCTTTAGCCTTTGGCCATTAACCTTGAATGTTCATTTTTCCAGGTGCATGACCTTAACTCCCCCGTATGGAAAGACTTGTGTCATTGTGAATGGTTAAGACCACCTTGGTTTGAGTTTTTTGGGAAATAATTGAAGCACTTGTTTTCTGGGCTCAAATTCTTTCCAAATAATATGCTTATAGTCATTTCTTTGTAAATCTTGGCATTCTCATATGCGACATTCCAGAACTTCTCCAACTCATTCAATTGCAATAACCTTTTCTCTCATGCACTTTCAAATCCATGTTAAATTACCTCGTAGACCAATATGCCTTATGTTCCAACTCTACCGGAAGATGGCAAGCTTTTCCATATACTAACCTATAGGGAGATGTCCCTATTTATGTCTTAAAATCTGTCCAATAAGCCCATAAAGCATCATCAATTTTACTTGCCATTCTTTTCGAGAATAATTATGGCTTTTTCCTGAATTTTCTTCACTTCTTGATTGGAAATCTCAGGTTGCCCATTGGTTTGAGGGTGATAAGCTAAAGTTATCTTATGCTTAACCTCGTATTTCTACAAAAGAGCATCAAACAACTTGTTGCAAAATTGAGTTCCTTCATCACTTATAGTGGGACTTGGAGTTCCAAACCTTGTAAAGATGTTTCTTTTGAGGAAATTAAGTACCACTTTGGCATCATTTGTTGGAGTTGCAATCGCTTCCACCCATTTATACACATAGTCCACCACCAATAAAATGTATTTGTTGTTGTAGGACGAAGAAAACGGTCCCATGAAGACGATTCCCCAAAAATCAAACAACTAAACTTCCAAAATTGAATTCAATGGCATTTTATTCCTTCTCAAGAAGTTCCCAAGTGTTTGACACACGATTATAGCACTTTTTCCGTTGTTCTAGTACCACTAAAGTGTCCCCCACATTCAAGGGAATGACAATGTCTCAAGATGTTTTCCATTTCTTCATTGGGAACACACCTCTTCACAATTTGGTCAGCACAGTGCTTGTACAAAATTGGGTCCTCCCAATAGTAATGTTTCACCTTGGAGAAAAATTTCTTCTTTTATTGAGATAATAGCTCCAATGGGATCACTTTAGCTGCAAGATAATTGACTATGTTGGCAAACCATGGAGCCAAATTTGAATGAGACACAACCAATAGTTGTTAATCCGGAAAAGTGTCATTGATTTGAACATTTTTTTACACTTCACATTTCGGTAATTCCAACCTAGAAAGGTGATATGTCACTAGATTCTTGGTCCTTTCATGTCTCTAATGTCAACATTAAACTCTTGTAAAAGGATAACCCAACGAATAAGCCTTGGCTTAGCATCCTTCTTGGTCATAGGGGTACTTGATTGCCGAATGGTCCTTGAAGACAATCACCTTGTTCACAATCAACTAAGGTTGAAACTTATCGAAGGCAAATACTATAGCAAGTAGTTCATTCTCCGTTGTTGCATAATTTAATTGTGCTTCATTGAGGGTCCTGCTTGCATAGTATATGGCATGCAAAAATTTGTTTCGCCTTTGGCCTAAAATGACACCCACCATGTAGTCGCTAGTGTCACACATCATTTCAAAGGGTCCCAATCCAGAGCTACCACAACAGGTGCAGAAATGAGCTTTTCCTTGAGTATGGAAAAGGCTTTCATGAAATTTTCATCAAAGTTGAAAGGAATTCCTTGCATTAGAGGACTTGAAAAAGGCTTGAAGAATTTTGAGAAATCTTTAATGAATCTCATATAAAAGCCGGCATGACCCAAGAAGCTTTTTATTCCCTTCACAGAAGATGGAGGAGGGAGCTTTTTAGTTGTCTCTATTTTTGCTTTATCAACCTCAATGCCCTTTCCAGAAATCCGGTGGCCTAAGAAAATATCATCTTGCTCCATAAAATGACATCTCTCGTAATTGAGGACCAAGTTGGTCTTTTCACATCTAAGCAAGATTGACTCCAAGTTTGCAAGGAAATCATCAAATGAAGTACCGACCACAAAGAATTCATCCATGAACACCTCAATAGACCTTTCAACCATGTCAGAGAAACCACTTATTGGTGGGGGTTAATGGGTGTTGGGCAACCACTTGTTATTTCTTAGCTTCCTTACTTGGAGGTGGGATAGAAGGTTGGGCTTCCCTTGTATCTTCCTTAGATTTTTAAACATCCTTTGGTGCTTCCAACTCTTTTCTGGTTCTAAGTACAATGTTCCTTTCCTTCCCTCCTTGGGTTAACCTCTGAAGCACTAGGCAAAGAGCCTTGTTGCCTCTTATTCATCATGCTAGCCATTTGTCCCAACTTCACTTCTATATTTTTCATTTGAGTTGATTGATTGTTGAGAGTAGTCTTTGTGTCATTCATAAATTGACTATGACACTTAGCTAACTCAGCTTGAGATCTAGCTAATTCATTTTGGGTTTTGAAGGTGGCAATGATTGCCAAAGTAGCGGAAGGAAAAAAAAATCTTAAAAAACCCTCCAAGGATCCCTTGAAGCATCAAAGTCGGTTCAAATCAAAGAGGGTGTGAGATTTTACCTTGTGTCGGTTTTAGAACTAATCCAATGGTTGGGGTAGCAAAGACCGAAGTGAATCAAGTCCTAGATTTTCCTCTAACAGTATCCACACGAAGAGTGGAGTTGATAACCTAGAAGGCAATGGTCTCAGATGAAGCCTTGGTGCTAGCCAAGTCTAGATCCCAAGAGGGAAGTCGAAAACCCGAGGATTTGACTCTCAAATCTTACCAAGAGTTGTTGTTCTTCAAGAACACTCTCTCTAACTCAAGAACACTCTTCTTTAGAAAAGTGGGCATAAGATAGCTTAGGGTTAGGGTTTTCCATAAAGGTCCTTTCATAGGAAAACCCTAGCTCATGAAATGTCTAAAAAGCCCCTCCCTTTTAGAGATGATAGGCAACAAGCATCCCTATGCATTATAGCGTGTTCCCTCATAGGTCTTAAGTCTATGAACAAGGCCAAACCTATGTTATCTCTTAGTGAGGGCTTTTAATCCACGGGATTCCACTAATCCCGTGACATTCCATTCTTAAGATTAATCTTCCTCATTTTTGGATCATATCCAAATATGTTTTATATTAGCTCTATTTTCTTTTAAGTGTGTGACCCATTAGGTTCCCGGTTATGTTGGCCACTTGATTCAAATATTGAATTCAAACAAGTTATGAGTGATATCTAGAAACACATCATGACCCCCAATTGACTAGAGAGTCGGTGGTCATTTAACCCTTTCGCAGAGCAATTACCGGGCAATTATCATTTCATTGATCTATACCCTACTCGGTTCAGAGCATAGACAAGGAGTAGCTCCTACTAGATTGGCTATGCGACATCTAGCCCAAGTGATATTAGATCTTGTCCCCGGACTCATTACACATCGATTCACCTTGCACGAGGGCACTCTTCATGACATTTCCTATGGACAGGAGATTCCCGTGTGATCAGATGAGGCCATAGAGTATACTCTCCTTTTATTGGGAGTATGGCAAATCCATTGTTGGCTGCTCAATTACCTTCGAACACCTCAAGTTGTACCCAATGATCACCTGGTGACCTCGAAAAGGTAACGAGGAATGAAATCAACCTGAAATCAACATCGAAGATATCTTTGGGCACTTCAAGTCTAAGGATCACTTTGCATCATTGCTATGATAAGACAATCATCTACATGATATAGATAATCCATATGATTGTCTCATACTTAGGTATCCGATGTATAGCGCTACTCTTAGAAGGCACCCACGTGTCAACTCTAATCAACTCATGATCATAGTTTATAAGATCCACTGCTTGATCCAATCAAGGAGTATTGCATGTGCTAGTCTGTTTGAATCAACGTATGAATATCAAATTAATGAAGATGCCTTTAATAGTAACATAAGACGTACAATAAGTGCTAAAGGTGATTGCCTTTAGAGCACTTCTCTAACATTCTCCCACTTGATCTAAAGCCAATCACCTTTGTATCTCATACCTTAGGCTAGTAGATGTGAATCATGCTTCTTCTAGGGAAGTGGCTTAGCTAAGAGATCAGGCACATTCTGACCAGTGGGCATTTCTCTATCTTTGCACCATGACTACCAATGACTTCTCTAATCAAAGGGTATCACCACATTACTAGTTTTAGCCTTTGATGAGGCCCAGTGGTTCCATTTGCTTTCATAATGGCTTCGTTGTTATTCAATATAATAGTATCATATCAACAATGCTTAGGACAACTCCTAGTTCATAAATGAACTACCTTGTCCAAACCACTTCCATAGCTGCCATCGAAGTAGCGATGTACTTTACGATTCAATTATTGAATCCACAATCACATTTGTTTGGAACTTTTTCAGCGAAACTGCGCCATCATTCGAAAGTAGCGAACATCTAGCTTGATTGAAATTTGGAGTCATCTATATCAAATTAAGTTGGCATCTTACAATAGATCCCCTTCTCCATCATTCAGAACACATCCTCCGCCATTCCTCAAATTACTTGAAGATATTCTTGATAGCCATTGATGACCCTACTTGGGTGCGTCTTCTCGTGACACTTTCGAGCATATGATACATTTGGTCTAGTACATTATATAGTGTACATGATTGATCCTATAGCCGAAGCATACAAGATCATACTCATGTGTCCTCTCATCCTTTGTCTTTGAATACAAGGACTTCGAAATGGTAATCCCATGGGTCATGGGAATGAACCCTTGGTTCGTGCCACAGTAGGTGTTCAGGAATCAACAAAATTTATATCCTAAATTCCTCCCTTTGTAGTAGCAAATCTCTTTATCAGTATAAGCAGTTCTAGTCGAACACAAGGATGGGTTTTCTTCGTACAAATGACTTACAGTGAGCTTAAAACTGGTGAATTCAATTTGGATTTTAAGGTTTGGTAAAAACAAGGGAGTTGGATGGTTGGAAACTGAAAATAAACTGAAGAAAAATAATAAAAGAGATCTCCTTGAAGTATCAGTATACTAGGCCTAGGATCCTAGGGCAACTGAGGTCATTTCCTCGTGTTGGGGAGGATGACCTATAGTCATCTCCCGAACCGGATCTTCATTTAGCTATAAAACCTAACCCAAAATAATTATCCTTTTGAAAAATGGTGTTCACTGAGTAGCAGTGGTCATCGACAATGAAAAATAAGTCTCCTTGACTCACCTTCCAATGGGTCATAGAGGGTAACTAATGAATCTCAGTGAATCTAGCAATAAGAATCACTGAACCTAAAAAGCTGCAAATAATGGCATTGAGGAGATTCAGAGGGATAAAAACCTATAGTTAGAGAACACCGGCGCGGTGAGAGTACTGCGTGAAGGGCAGACCCTCGGCCTTAAGATCCTGGCTTACTTGACCTTCCACTTCCAAGGAGGGAAAGGGTTTTAGCGCTCATCCTGCGAGTTGTGGCCATCCTCGGAGGTGTTTGGCTACCAGAGAAAATGAGAAAAGGGAGAAAGTGAGAGAAAATGGAAAGAATGAAGGAAAGTGGCTTCCCGCGATTTTATTACTAAGCAAAAGTTGTCTTTAGTTACGGTGCATATGAGCTTATATCTTCTTGACCAAAGCAAAATTACAAAAGAACCAAAATCGAAAAGCTATTACGAGGATAAAATGGGAAGAAAACCAAAATGTAACAAAAAAGTAAAAAAGCAACAAGTCACGGGGAAGAGAGTGAGCGTTGATTGCAGTAGGATGAGCGATTGGCGGGAAATGGCGGTTCATGCGACAACTGCGAAATTTTTCTGGTGCGAATTTTTCGCAACCTTCTTGAAATTTTTTGTAGGTTCTTGAATTTTGTAACTGCGAGAGTGCAACGGATTGCGGGAGTGCTAAATCTCTGCAAAATTCCCGCGCTTCCACTTTTTCTTCTACTTTACGCTCCTCTTTCCTTGCATTTTACGCTCTTCTTTCCTTACGGTCTACGATGCGCAGCGCTAAGTTTTTCGAATTCGGTGGTTGGATGGGCTAAACAATTTTAATAAATAGCTTGTAAGCGTAAATTTGGCATAAAATGCGATCAATAGCATAGTCGGGACCTTAATGTGCCAATTGGGTTAATTATGCTGATTAGTACACAAAAAGTACTCAAAACCTGCAATAAACAGGGTTCAAAATAGCACTTTTTGAGCACTAATCAACCCTCTCTTGGATTGCTCCATTGTAAACATCTTTAGCATCTAAGATATGTATGTAGACAGTGAAAGACCAAGCAACCTTCTCGATCTATTTGTATAGATCTTAATCCCTAAAAGTAGGTTGCTTCTCCAAGGTCTTTCATGGAGAATTTTCTGAATGTAATATACCGATGGGTGTAACATTGAGACGTCGTTTCCAATAAGTAATATGTCATCCATATATAATACTAGGACGACGACTGCACTCCTACTAACCTTCTTGTACACACAACCTTTATCCGCATTTTGTGAGAAACCAAACTCTTTGATTGTCTCATCAAATTGGATATTCCGACTCCTAGATGCTTGCTTCAAACCATAAATGGATCTATGAAGTTTGCATACTTTACTACCAACTCTATGTGTGAATACCCCCGGTTGTGTCGTGTACACAACCTTACTTACGTTTCCTTAGCAGAAAGTTGTCTTCACATCCATTTTCCATTATCACTTAATCATAATGGCGACAATGGCTAGGGTAACCTTTTTGGATTTAAGCGCCAGCTAGCAGGCCCAAAAAGTCTCATCATAGTCGATTCTTTGTCTTTTTTGTGATAACCCTTAGCTATAAGCAGCCTTATAGGTAATCACATTACCTTCCATGCGGTCTTAACTGCTTGAGTCTCACTTTATGGGTTTTATCTCTTCAGGTGGATCAACCAAAGTCCATACTTGGTTTGTATACATGGAGTCCATCTTTGAATTCGTGGCCTCATGCCACTTTTCAGACTCTGAACTATTCACTAAGAATTCATAAGTAGGTAGTAGGCTCATCATCCTGTGTCATTGTCTACTTATACTCCGATGCACTTGTGTTTTGGAAATATCAACTATTACTTCATCAATTATGAATAACAACCTTAGATTAAGTTAGTTGAGCTGCATCTGTTTCAGCACTTTAAACTTCATCAAGTTCACCCTCACTCCCACTGTCTTCTCTTAGAAGAAACTCCTTTTCTAAGAAGACATCATGCTTTGAAACAAACACCCTTTGTTCCAAAGTGTTGTATAATTGATATCAATTTGTTTCCTTATGATATCCTACAAACAGAAACTTGTTAGATTTAGATTCTAGCTTGTTTGACATAGTCCCCTTTACAAAAGTAGAACTACCCTATACTTTCATGTGAAGGATAGGGCTTTTCGTTAGTCCATAACTGACTTGGATTGGACTTTGTTTAACACTTAAACATTAGTCTCACGTGCATAACCCTAGAAGGATTTGAGTAGATTCTCCTTACCCATCATAGACCTCACCAAGTCCAACAAGGTTCGGTTTGTCCTCTTAGCTACACCACTTGATGCGGTGTGTAAGGTGGACTCCTCTTGGATAAAGTCTCATTATCCCAAAGATGACCTAGAAACCCTTTGCTTAAGTATTCACCACTTGGATCTCATCTAAGTGATTTGATACTTCTCCTAAGCTTTTCTTTGATTCGTTTATGAACTTTGAACTTTTCAAAGGCCTTAGACTTGTAACTCATAAGATACAAGTACCCATTAGTGAATAGTCATTGATAAAGGGTGATAGACGTTATTCACCTCGGCATGGACATGGGACCACACACATCTTCATGTATTAGGTCCTAACAGGTCCATTGCTGCGTTAAGCCCTTTCCCATAAAGGGCAACTTAGTCATCTTTGTCGATAAGAATGTGAATCACAATTAAATGACCCCAAGCTACAATACTTGTGGAACTTAGTCATGTGTCTCTTATTTGTATGTCCAAGGTGACAAAGCATGAGTATGATGATTTCAAATTATCCTCCTTTTGCCTTTTATTGTCATTAACATTTTAAAATTGATTGGGCATATCTAATATGTTAATTCCATTGCTTAATGTACCACTAGCATAAAGAATGTCATTCAACTAATGTTCTTGTCAATGCTAGTCCATAAAAGCAATCATCCAAATTTAAACAAAGATCACTTGGGAGGTTTAAAATATAAGTCCATACAACAACAATTGCAACTCTTGCACCATTACCCACTCGAAGGTCGGACTCTCCCTTGCAGGCTTCTGATTTAATTTCCTTAGGCCTACATCATTGCAAATGTGACCTGTCGGTATCTAATACCCGAGGTTGTCATATGTGAAACATTATTAACCTCAATGACATAAATACCTGAAGATGATGATGCATCACATGCCACCTTCTTCTTCGACTCCGAGTAAGCCTTGTAATTTATTTTCCAATGGCCTTCTTTGCCACAATGGAAGCAACTACCCTTTGAGGAAGTCTCGCCCGGCCTTAACTGTAGTGATTTTTCCTCGACTATTTTGAAGCGAGTTGATAAGGTCAGGTATGGTAGACATTATGTAGTTCATCCTATAGTCAATCGCAAACTATGCAAAACTATTGGGTAAACTGGCCAGAATCAAGTCTATACTCAATTTAAAGTCCATCCAATAACCTAATTGATTCAACCTCTTATAATAAACAAAAGCACTGGTCAAGGAAATAAATGAATAGGAAAGGGTTAAGCTAGCAATAAATCACAAAAAGGTATGAAGAAGGGAATACAATGGTGGATCAAGTGTCGGGCAAAGGTGGCAATATACATAAAAGGTAAGGAGAAACAAAATGAATGATGATCAACCCAAATTAGTATAGTAGGGAAGTCACCTCATTGGGATGGAGTGATAGCGAGACTTGATGATCTAAGTCCTAGTGAGAAGGTCATTGAAACACTCACTTTACTCTCATGAAGTATCGATAGATCCAGAAGTAGGGATCTTAATAAAACACTCCCACATGAACTCATTGAACTCATCAAACACTAGATCAAGTATCAATAATGAACATATAGAACTCACATGAATGCCTTGCCCATCGAGCACTAGCCCCTCTCTGAAAGTATGTGGTGATCAGAAGTAAGGGATCTCATCAAACTCTCATATGAACTCTCAACACTCAAAATACATAACAAAAATGACCCAAGGAACAAAAACCCCTTAAAAATCTCACATATATCCTCACTAATAATTACACCCAACAAATAACTCTCGAAAGTCAATATAAGCACTGAATGGAAGAAGATATTGTACATAAATACGTCACTACACCTTTTTTTTCTTTTTGTTTTCTTTCTTTTTGTCCTTTCTTTTTTTCTTTTTTTTTTCTTTTCTTTTTATTTTCTTGTATTTTCTTTTTTTTTCCTTTTTTTTTTTCTTTTTCCTTTTGAATCAATGTACATCTGAAGTCATCAATAAATCAAGCTTAGGTGAATCATAAAGAATATGGCTAAGCTCTTCCCAACCCCGAATGAAAGCCTAAATCCTCCTTGAGTAACTATAAGCCAAAACCTTTAAATCACTGTCAAGGGTGGAGTGAAGGGAGTGAAATAACTTCCCTCTATGCATAAAAGTGTGAAGAATCATCAATCTAAGTAAAATAATAAAAAGAATAAGGTAAGTAAGAGTGAAAATAAAGGATGGAAAGAACAAAGGTAATGGTAATGGAACGTAACCAAACAAGGGGGATGGGATGATGATAACAACAAGAGTGAAGAAAATAAACCAATAAGTCCAAAGCTCATGAGACTCCCAACAAAGCATACATATACATCAAAGGGTCCCTACCCTAATGTAGAAAAGGTAAGCAATGTTATAAGAAATAAAAGATCATAACATATGCGCGAGGCTCAAGGGGCTAGCAATGGTCTATGTATATCAATAAAGGTGACAAGGTATAAGGTTAACTTAAATGATGGCCACCCATCCTACAACCATGATTCAAACGTATACCTCTTCAATTGATCCATATTGGTTGATTTAAATTGGTTTCCATCTAAATCATCAACCATGCGGCTCCCTCTAGGTCGACTCTCTAATTATATGGCTCCAGTCAGGTGAGTCTGCTTATTTCATCCTCGAGTCCTAAGTAATAAATGAATCTCCAAGACCTGTAATCTACAATGATTGGGATGTACAATGAAAAACTAGGGACAAATCCCTAATGAGAACATAATCATAAATAGGGACAAATCCCGAAAATACATAAGAGGGGGATAGTGGGTCCATAAGATCAGACTCTACCAATGACTAGCTAATAGTGCTCATAAGCACATCACTAATAAAAACAAACATCTCAACGAGATTAAGAAAAAACAAACTGAAGCTCCTCTGAACCCTCGATGAAGAGATCCCAAAACACAACCAAAAGACGAGCATGTCCATAACTAATACATGCTAACTACCTGACTGTCATTTGATACATCTATCATAAGTCCAAACTACAAAATAACCATGTCTATCTGATCTCTAATCTGAAGAAACCACTATCGTCCACCAAAGGATCCACTCTCCTCCGTGAAAGACTTTGATCCAGCACCCTCAAGACTCATCATTTGTATGGCATCACCCTCAACACGACTAGTGGAACGAGGGTTAGATGTAGAAGGAACCATGTGATCAATCATAGGGTCTTCAACTGATCCACACTAATAGATCCTCGATCAATGACATCATGAATGGCATGTCGAAGAGTTGTACATAAATTTATATCATGTCCCTGACTCTGATAGTAAGAGAAGTATAAATCTATCCTAAACTGGGGTAGCACCTGCCGAGGAACAGGCCTAGGCTCCAAGGGAGTCAACAATCTAGCATCTATAAGCCTCTAAAGAGCCTGACTCAATGGTATGCCTAACTAAGAAAAACATCATGATATCCTTGGAGCAAATGAGATACGGGATCATTGAGGTCGAACTCTCTATAATGCGGTGGTGGAACTCCTAGGGAATTGAGCTATATAACATGATTGTGGTGTAGCATGATGTGAGTGTGTCAAAATAAATGGTCAAAGTGGGATTGACTATGTGTGATGATGCCGAGGGTAGGTTGAATATGCCTCGGTAGGTCTTGGAGCTGCTCGACTACATTTAGCGACCCTCAATCTCAAAGAAGAAACTGTATAAACATGATGACTTTGCTCTATTGACAGTTTCTTCCCCTTAGGATCTGTAAGGAAAGAATTTGGCCACAAAGCTCTAGCAATACCCTCCCCCACACTAAAAAGGGTTGAAGTCAATGAGGTAAAATCTATGAATGGTACCCCAATCAAATGCCTAGCAATCTTAGGCTGATCTCTCCTTTGCCATGCATGTTGCTCTGCAAGATTCGATCAACAATAATCTGGGCCATATTTTCATACCAACGAATGAGAAAATAAGCAATAGTCTCATCTGATCCCTATCTTAGAGCATCAAGTTCTCTCATCGATACATCAATGGCAGTACTGGAGGAATACTATCTCAAGAACTCTTGTGACAGCTCATCCCAAGTCCTCTATGGATCTAACAATACAAACCACCGATGTGCCGCACCACTCAAGGATAATGGAAATATGGCAACCACCTATGTATCATCTCTACCAAGCGCTCTCATGAACAAATTGTAAAGTGCAGGGTGTGCTTTCGAGGACATCAATAGTAGTGAACCTCTCTATATTAGACATCTAAAAATCGGCAAACAAACCTTCTTTGTAGGTGGTTTGGCCCGATGTCATCGAACAATGGTCACAGCCCAGGTACCCTCATCCGTCCCTGCTCCTGCTCGAGTCTATCGAGCATGCAGGTAGATCCTCAGGAGTTGAGATAAGTATGGGCACATAAGGTGGTGGGGGTGCCTGATCAAACTGTGCAACCTCATGAGTCGAGGCCCGTCGAGCCTACTGCTCATCCATCATTTGTTTAAGGCCAGATCTAGTCTCCTGGACCGAATCTATAGCTACAATGAACTAATCCGTGGCAATTATCTGTGACTCCATGTCCATTATAATCCAAATGCTCAAACCAGTGAGTATGTACTAAGCTCTAACTCTATGTGAAAAATCCCAAACTTAAGTAGAAGGTGAGTCCTGAAAAGTGCAAATTAAGAAGATAAGCATAACACGAGAAGAGTGCAGAGTGAATGCCTAAGTTCTTTAAACTACATAAGGAGAGATAGTTCGACACAACGATGAAAGGTGGTTCACCTAGGACTCGACCTCATATCGATCTCTAAACACACTTCACTAGAGACTAAATGAGGAATACTAGACCAGTTGACTAAATTAATGTAAGGTTTCTCACATGCACTCATGTGTAGGATAAAGTCTTAAAAAAATATCTCCAGCTCAACCTATATAAGGTCGGGGTAGCTCACCAAAAAGGGTGGGCTTTTGAAGGGTTACCTATATCGGAGAGATGCATGTCACCTCAAAAATACCCTAAAATTTTTTTTTATGAATTTTATTATATTCCGGTATAAATTAGGAGCCAACTTGGGTATTTTTCGGGAATTGTTAAATGAATGTTGATTAAATTATTATATGGCTAAGCCTATTGCAAATATTAAATGCTAAAATGAGAAATTAATTGAACCGGAAATAAACCCATGTGAAAAAAGGGCCCAAAATTTGGAAGTGAAAATAAGGACCTAAAGGGTCATAAGTTAGAAAGAAGAAATGTCTAAAGTGTGATTGTAGGAATTTAAATGCAAAAGAAAGAGACAAATAGTGGGCAAACTAGCAATTAGGAACTTAAACCCAAAATGGATTTTTAAAGAAGGCCAAACAAGTTCCTTATGTGACATGGATATTAAGACAGTGGTCTTGGAAGCTCATTTTGAGTAAAACGGTTTGAGAGAGAGAGGAAGGGAGAGATAGGGCTTGCAAAGTGAGGAGGTTGTGATTCTTGCTCCATTAAAGCAAGAGTTTAAGAGATCAAGTTGAAGAAGAAAGCTTGGCATTGAAGATTGAAAGGAATTTAAGGTAAGAAAAACCAAACCCTAACCCCCTTTCTACTTGTGTTTGGGTTTAATAAAACCCCAAATGTGGTATAAAGTGTTCTTGGATGGTTTAGTTCAGTTTATTGTTTTTCATTGTTTAGGTGGTTTGGATTGGTTTGGAGGAGTGTTTGTAAAAGGGAAAATCTTTGAGTTTCAAAGAATCTTGTCAAAATTTTGTCAAGACCTCTGTTCTTGTTTTGACTATAGATTAAGTTATAATCATCCAAATGAAGTGATTCCAATTGTTAAAGAACCATAAGAGATAGGTATACAAATTTATAGAGAGGATCAGGAGCAAATTGTAGCTCTAAGGCTCCCAAATATGGGCTTAAAGGTGAGCTTGGGTTGCTCACGGGTTATGCTCTGTTTTGGGTATTGTTATACTGTTTTGGAAATAAGTTGAGTTTCACTCATCCAAATTAAGTAATTCAAAATTATGGATAAAATGTACTTCTAAGGGAATAATATACTTGAAGGAAATGTACGAAAATTGTAACCCCAAAGTGCCCATAAATTTGTCAAATTGGAGCTATGTGTAAGAACAGTCTGATTCTGCTTTGCAAATTGGAGTAGTCTGAATGTAAAATGCAATAACATGAGTTTGGTTCATCCAAATTGGATTATTATAGTTGGAGAAGAAAACTTCAAACCATAGCTTCAAATGTTTAGAAGGAACCATTACCAATTTATGGAGTTAAGACTCGAAATTAGAATACTTGATAGGTAACGAGTGGCTAGGCATATTAGGCGATTTGGCATTAAAATGTCGTAACTCGAGTTTGAGTGATCCAAATGAGATGATTCCAATTCCTACTAAAAATAGACTCATAGAGCTAAAATTTTCTTGAAGGAATCACGAGAAAATTATGGCTCATGTATCCCCAGAAAATTTTTCACGTGAAGGGGTATTGGGTAGACATAAACCCTGACCAAAAACTCCTAGAATAACCTACTAATATGTGATTGTCATTGTATTTGAATAGGGGCTGACGAGGAGAGTCGGCGTGAAGTCGGGTCGAAGATCATAATCAAAGCGGCGATTTTTGGTTTGTTCTATCTTCTCTATTCTCGTTTCAAGATTTAAACTAGCTGATTTCATCCATAAGAAAAGCATATTGAATTGTTTTTAATTGATTTGAAGAAATTGATTGTGAAATGTTTGCAAATGAAATTTCATGAGTATTCAGAAAATAAGCGTTTATACAAATGTACATATTATGCTTGTATGTTGCTATAAAAAGATTTGAACGCCCTTAATTGAATGTTAACCGTTTGGATTCGTATGAAGGATAGATTGATATACCAATAGAAATTCGAAATAGTATCTTGCGGGCAATTGTATTGATGTGTCACTCCGATCAGCAACTCAGCGGGACCGTATCAGTAGTGTTCACTAATTGTTTTTTTTTTAATAATTAGTCAGTAGCCCGCGGGACCGTACTGTGTTATAAAACCGTTTTTATACCGGCTTGTAGCCCAGCGGGACCGTGCCGGTGATTCCGATATCCTGTATATCGAAAACATAGGTTAAATTTATTAAAGGCATAAATTGAATTGATTTGAGATTGTGAAAAATTGGAATTGAAAAGCATGATTGCGAATTGAAATGAAAAGAGTATTGTGAAATGCATGATTTGATTATCAATGACTTATTGCATATGGAAGTGTATATTCGGATTTGATCGATGAACCGTAAATGGTTGTATGTGAAATAAGTATATGTTGTATTGACATTGATCATCCAAGGATCTGAAAGTTTGTTTAGTAAAACTACATGATTTGATTAAAACTGAAACCAAGAATGGAATTGTATAGAACTACTAAGCATGAAAATGCTTAGCGTGTAGTTTTATCTATGCGCAGGTACCAATTGAACAGGAGCGAAAAGCAAGATCGAGGAGCGTCTAGTCATAAAGAAAGAATTGCGGAGTATGTTCCGACATATGCATTCACCCCACAAGATTTTCACTAAACCTATGAAAGCAAGTCAAAAAGATTGTACATGATGGCACTGCTTCTATCGATATTATTTGGAGCTTGTGGTCATTACAGGCGATTCGTCGAATGGGATCGATATCTGACACTGCCTGAGAAAGGGTGGTCGAGCGAGAGGAATGTGAGGTCGCCTCTCCGATGCCTAAGTCAGTTTCTTTCTCACAAAAGGGAAAGAGATCAACTGTTGAAGGTTTTGTGATTGCGTACCTTTCTTCAGTGGAATTGCTCGGTGTTTATCATGGGTGATCGCGATGACTTTCCTTGTTAGACGGCAATACGACATCTTCCCAATTGGGTGGTAGGGAATCTCCTCTTCTTTATCGCTAGCTGAATATTAGAGGATAATTAGGGAGTTGTAATCGTGGGGGATCCTTCTTCCCTTAATGAGTAGATATCAAATCATGGAGATCAAGTGCTTTCCTTTCTTACGTCACAAGCGGTGGGCGTGAATTATCGTCCTTGTCGACTCAGGCTTAGTTTGACCACAGGCTCATGCTTTAAGAGTAACCGGGCGTCATTATAGGCTAGGAGTCCCACGTAGAGCTCTTCGCGACCCACGGAGGATGCCAATCCGCTTTAAACTGCGATGGTTCGTTTCCACGGGCTGCGTCACGGGCTTTATCACGCAGATTTTTTAGGCACTATCAATACATAAATAAAATTTGAATTGAATTTTGAATGGCAAATAAATTCCACGATTAATGATAGGTAAATAAAAATAAATGATAAGAAAAATAATCTAATAACTTAAATCGTGGAGAATATAATGTTTGTAGTTGAAAATGTTAAAGCAAGCAATTGATAATGTATTAAATAATTAAAATAAAAAAAAAACATGTTGCAAGTGATGATTATTGATTGGGTTTAAAATAATAGGCGTACAGGCCTAGAACACAAGCCCAAATGTCAGGCTTAAAAAGAGATTAGGAAGTAAAGCCCAAAACAATTGCCGGCCCAATGTGATATCCCCAAACACAAGCTAAGCTTGAGAGTCCAACTCTTATCATTAAATCTTAGTTTTAAAGGAAAGTACCCAATTTCCCTAATTAAATCTCTACCAATTAAGGAAGTAGTATATTTCCTAATAATTGATCATCGATTATCCCTTATTAATCGGTAAACGATAAGGAAAGAAAATCCCTCACCCAATGAGAGAAACATGGTATCATCATCCAACTAGGAAAGTTATCATGATCACCCATTATAAATACCGGGGCCACCCCAGTCGATTGAAAGATACGCACAAAAATTCATTCCCCTAAAGCGGTTGATTTTCTCTTCCACCGGAAGAACGACTTAGGCATCGAAGAACATAGCAGGCGAGACCACGCGATCCTTTTGCTTCTTATTTTTCGGGCGGACATTGAGTCAGCGGACCGGCCCAGCAGAAGACCCAGTGGCTCTAGCCCAATTTCGGTTGAAAAAGCATCATCAGTTTGGCGTCGTTTGTGGGAACTACAATTCCTTTACAAATAAAGTTGATCTCTCAGTGACTAATGGTATCAACTCGGAACACAAGCAGGAGCCACGCCAATCCCCCAAGGATGCAAGACCAACAAGGCAACGTAGATAGCCGACCTCTCGAAGGCACACTTAGAAACTCACACGCGATGCGAAGTTGAGGCGCTCGGTCTCACGACCAACGTTTCTTGAGAGGTTGGAGTAACTCGCGAGGGCAAATCGCGCCCTAGGAGCACGATAGGCTAGGAAGGCGAAACACCATCACCCAGAAGAGCGGTAACACCTCGACCCTCCTCTGAAGAAGATGGAAGGAGAAACTAGCCAATCCGGGGGCATAACCGCACAAACCCCACGGAGAATCGCAATGAGGAGAGGCATGGTAGGAACAACAGGGGCGATGAACCTATTCTTTATTAGCAGGAGACAGGGGAGCGGTCATGGGAGGCGAGGTTCGGGGGACATCCGGCGAAGCTCCAGCCATATGAAGAGAGCGGTAAAGTAGAGCTCCGGTCTCATGGGCGCTCTGTCTGACAAAGCGAATCCCCCGTTCACGGTCGAGTCTTGCGGCTTCCCTCTTCCGGCCAAAGTTCGAGGAATGTCGTAGATCGAGCGTTCGGCGAAGCGAAAGACCCCATAGATCACCTCAATACATATAAGAACCAAATGTTTGCCTGAATCTCGGGACCTCCCGATGTAGAGCCTTCGCTATCACTAAAAGGCCCGGCTTGTGGCATGGTTTTATGAGACTTTCATCATCTTCAATCTCATCGTTCATAAATCCTCTCCACTAAGCATTCGTCTCCCTTCATGGAGCTAAGGCGTGAGCCAAGTTATCACCTTCTTACCATAAAGCATAACTTCATGGGGAGGCACGAGGTCATATGTTCGGAGATTCGACATGGAGTCATTAAAGGTAGATATTCCAGACGAGAAGTTTGCCATCACCGCTTTCATCGCAGGGCTAGGGGTGTAGTCGAAAGACCTGATGTTCTCTATCTCCAAGAACCCTCAAGCAAGCATGGTCGAGGTGCTCGCCAACACATAGAAGTATATCAACGGTGAAGAAGCCCTTTTATCGAGCAAAGGGCTCTTCTACTCGAAAAGGAAAGAGCGGGGTGTGAGAAACGGGGCAGAAGCCCGAGGCGGGGAGGCGAGGGGCCGGATCCAGCGGAGGGACAAGGAAAGCGACGATCCCTAAAGAAGGCGAGGGAAGCGTCGGGAGGCGCTTCCCAGGACCACCTCGGCCCAAAATTTGCGACAACGGTATTCCCCTCGGTAATTCACCCCCCCTAACAGCCTCAGTGTCATAGGTCTTACGCGAAGTGCAACATGAAAAATTTATGAGATGGCCATCTAAGATGAGGTCGAGCCCGGCCAAAGAACAATACCAAATGCGTAGGTTCCACGAGGGATCATGGACAGAGCGGAAGTGATTGCATCAGCGAAAGAGTGAGTACTTGATCGGCGTATGGGCATCTTCGTCATTACGTGGCGGAAGGTCGGGACGAAGTCACGGCCCAGCTACCGCCTCGTGAGCGGCTGACTCGGCTGGCTGCCGCAGGAAGATCCATGTGATCTCTTAAGGATTTGCGGGCGGGGAGTCGACGCTTCATTTAAGGAAGGCCCATCACACTTACGACATCGGATCGAAATATTAGAAATACAAGCGGTATCCGACTCCGCGGTTGGACCACCTGCTTTCTTTTCGGACTCGGGCATGGGAGAGTTGCGACATCCCCATGATCACTGATAAGAATTAGTCGTAGCAAATAAACAATCCACAAAAAGGTCCTTGTATCGACAATGGAAGAGCTCGGCCAGGCATCATCTTCGCATCGGCTTTGAGCAAAATGAGCATTGGAAGGGAAAATTAGAACGATCAACAATTACTACGTAGTTCTCTGGAGAAAGAGTCTTTGCCTTTGGGGTCGTCTGACTAGTGCTCACTTTGGGAGACCCCATGCGAGCTATAACTTGATAAGATTTCTCATAATAGATGCCCCATCGACACAACATGTTCTTGGCGGGGCCCTCTCCTGATACCGTAAAGGGTCGTCCCTAACATCCTTATGGTTATCAAATTCCCGGCGCAAACGGAGTAGGAATGAACCCCGAGGAGACGTAGTGCTTGAGAGTGCTACTCGGCATGATGATAAAAAAGCGATTCGACAACATCTTCATGAGGCCAAACTCGACATGCGGGGCGAGGTAAGCACGACTGCGCCCTGGGAACTAGAGCACAATGCGACGACGACCCGGCCAGACCTTGTCTACATAGGATCTAAGGTGGCATTAAAGGCGTCAGCCTTCTCATCCACTTGCCAAGCGAACATAGGGTGTTTGCACAGGCCGAGGAAGACATGGGTGGATAGGCAGAGCTGAGTAATCCTTACGGGTTGAGCGTCGGTCAGATCATGGCCCAGGTCAGATAAAATAAGGAGCCGCCTGCGGCGAAGAGCGGTGTGAAGAGGTCATCAAGCTCCTCTAAGTAGATGCAATCATGGAGGTAGAATATCGTGAGTGGTTGGCCAACGTTGTTCTTATCAAAAAAGTAAACGGAAAATGGCGACTTTGCATCGATTTCATAGATATCCTTGAGGGCACCGCCCAGATAGCTTCCCTCTGTCGGATTGACCTCTGTGGACGCCACATCGGTCTTAGACTCCTCGGCTTCATGTTCTATCTGCAGGATCAGGTATAGATCCCACTTGACAGAAGACCTCATTCGTTACTGGGCAAGGAACCTACTGCTATCGGGTAATGCCCTTCGGACTAAAGAATGCGGGAGCCATAAAAGAAAGGTTGGTAGCAGGGATGTTCGAGGAAGAAAATTGGAGCATCGTGGGTATATATAGACGACGTGTTGGTAAAATCGATTAGTAGGGCTCACATAACCCACCTAGCTGAGGCGTTCCAGGTCTTGAAGAGTTATAATATGAAGTTAAACCCTGACGAAGTCTGAGAGATAAGGTTGTGCACCGACATCTTTGCCCTTGTGAACATTAAGGAAATTCAACGGCTTATTTGGAAGAATAGGTACAGATTGACAGCAGTGTCAGGCTAGCCTTGAATGTCGACCTTTCTTTCGGGTTACGAAAAAGGCATTCCAATGGATGCATAATCGCAAGTGAGGCATCTACTGGGCCAAACCCACCCGAGCCTCCCCGTCTATAAGCCCCTTCCGCAGGAGAACCCCACTCCCACCCGGCCATTCCCACCCAACCAGTGTCGCCTGGTCAGAGAGTGCAGGATAAGGTGCAACAAACAGTATATCATCAGTAAACTCGAGCCCGAGAGGAGCTGAGGGAAGATATCCAAAGATGGAGAAGTTGGATCTCTACGCTGGTAACTACATCCAAAGCTTCCCCAATCACTATGCCTGCTACCATCAAGTCCTGAATCAATATCCACAAGGCACATCGTGAGCAACCAGAACCTCAAGACTGATAAAGTGGGCTGGCAGAGGCCAGCGAGTTCGACATCAAATACAAATTCAAATAAAAGGGCAGATTCCGCAAGATTTATCATGAAATTACCCCAGCAGACTCGCGGTTATGACCGACGCCCAACCTCCATATCCCGGGAGGTTGTCCGTGGACCCGGGCCGCCAATGCTCCGCAGTGGCAAGTCCCGATCCCGACTTCCAAAAGGGATGCTATGGAATACGCCCAGATCTTGGCCCAAACCCCAAATAACGAGGCCAATACGAGGTTGTCATAAATGGCTTAACCCCGCCACTTCATGGAAGCGGATCAACTGAAGTGAGCAAAGATCACAATTGTAGTAAAATGTATGGAGACTCCTACGATGCCGTACGTGAGGTCGACACATGATACTGCGACCCAGAAGGTGCGAGTCGCAAAAAGTTCATACGAAATTCACACAAATATGACGGAGAGCAAGAGAATTCTCGAGTCATGCCTCGGGCAAAACTAAAGAATGCCCTTTGCAGGAAACATCCGGCAACTGACACCGCTGAGGCACCCCAAACCTCAAGAACACTCCATAACTGAGAAATCTCCGTGAGACATGCCCGAACTGAGCTAGATGACATCCCATCCGGGATTACACCTAGTAGCGACATCAAGCTAAGCAAACAAAGTGAGGTAATCCAAACTCGCAGCAAGGCTGCCTAAGATCATCAACTCCACTTTGGGACTTTATAAACAGCTCTACGCCCATTCTTACATAGTAGAGGAAGGAAGACGCCAATTACATACCTGGAGGTATTACCGAAGGTGTCCGTGGTAACTACATCAAGCTCTGACTTAGCAGAAAACCCGAGGCGTAGGTAATATTGGCCCATAATGCCTAAAAGAGATTCAATGGACCCGTTAGAAAATGCCACTGGAGTATGCCAAGATCTCCCATCTCCCATCCGGCCAACCCGTGGAGGTCAATCATAAGCTCGGCCTTTTCAAAGAATGAGGGCTAGATATATCGACTTACCCACGGCAGACGCCCTAATCCTGTGTGCCCCGCTTGATAAACCGGGCCAACCTCGCAGTAATAACTCGTTGTCTCCATATTATGAGACCTAATACATGAGTAAAATGATTACCAACAGCATAACACTGGGGTTTACTCCACATCAAGTGAATACATCAACTATATAAATAATAGCGTCTGAAGAGGTATTACATTACTCTTGAACTAAAAACATATATCAAAATTTAGTTTCGACACACATGCTTTAAGAAATGGGATACCTGTAGCCATAAATCCAATCTTTCTTCTGTAATACCCTAGTAAGCGTTTCATTATTCCTTCCAGATACACCCCAGCAGATCTGAATAATGAACTCCCCAGGTAAGGATCAACAGCCCAGGTGAAAGATACTCTACATGGGTTACTCCTCACCCATATTACGTCATGGCAAAAACAAACACAGCACCCCAAGCAATACATGATCCTACTTGAGTCGTCTACGCCAACCATGTCTCGAGTCCCCATCGACTCCCCCGCGCAGACATGCCTAGTTTCAAAATGGGAGTTAAAATACAGCTTTCAAAAGGAAGCTTTTGTCTCCAAACACACACTCACCGAAGCTCCTGTGAAATATATCGACTCACCGAGGCGAATCACTGGATAATTCTTTTCGTCACCAAGGGTCCGCCTCCGAGATGGAACTGCATCACCACACTTCCTTCGAATCTTCCTGAAATTCCTTCACAACCATTTCAATTTTTCTTCATTTCATGTCATGCACTACACCTATCGGGCCTAGGTGCCCCATACATGGAATGCAATTACGCCATTTAAAAACACCCATGCTAATATATCTTTATACATATATTAACAAAATTATTCATAACAACTATGTTATCCAACATAACTAATAACAATTCAAAAATTAGCTCATGGGCTATTAATAATCCAAGCAATTCATTTTGAATTCACCCAACAACACAAAATCTACATTAACATACCACGCGAAATAAATGTTCCCTGGGCCTGCACCCCAGCTCACGGCCACAGCCACAGTGGATTTTCCACCCATTCAAAGATTTGAGATCGATAACACGACCATTCTGTGCCCCAACAAATCCCTCATCCATTAAAGTGGTCTTAGCCAAAGAGAATAAACCAAGCAGGAAAAGATCCCACCTCCCTCGGAGTCATTTAAATCACAAAATCTGTCCACGCTGTAGCCCCGCCGCGAATAAAATTCTTGCTTCCTTTGCTCCGGGTCCGACCACGGAAATCTAGAGAAAAGTCACTCTTTCTCTAAAACCAAACTACACCCACCACGCTTTTCTCTCAAATTGAAGAAGAAGATCATTCTCTTGTCTATTCACTTACTCTTTCCAACACTTAACCTTATTTCATTCTTGGTTTTGATTTTTAACACATGGCTTAATCTAAGCCATTCATCTCCATCATCTCACTAATCAAGCACACACACATGTGTCACATGGGTATATGTAGTAGGTGACTTTGGTCACATCACATTGCCTTCGTTCACGCACCCAAGCACCCGCATTCAAAAATCGGAAATTCAACGTTCGATATTCGTCGAAAATCACGGTAGCTTGGATTTCATGGTGACGCATTCTGCAACAGCTGAAGTTCGTCATCATCCGAGATCTAGAAATTTTCCGATTTTGACCAAATTAATATTTTACTCTTTTTAAAATTAGAATTTTCTGATTTTTATAAATCGAAGGTGCTGGCAATGTAAGTTTATCAATGTGGCAGCCGATCATTTTTACTATGCCGAGGCCAACCCCAGTAATAATCTCGTAATATAAGGTAATGAACTCTGCCTAGCGTCTATAGTATGCGTGCCCGGGGACCCTGGTCCTCGTGTCTAATAATGGGAAATAACATCCGGCTAATCCTAAGTTCAAGGATTTCCTCGCCGGAACTAATCAAGAACTACTACTCATCCCCTAGTCATCCATAGTCCACGGCGCTGCAGTCACTATGTTGACTCTCAAGGCAACGCTGAAAAGACTCAAATTAGAAGATCTAGCGCGTGGGAAAATGGGTAGGAATACCTCCCGAGGTGTGCC
This sequence comes from Tetrastigma voinierianum, assembly GCA_016808115.1. Lineage (NCBI taxonomy): Eukaryota > Viridiplantae > Streptophyta > Magnoliopsida > Vitales > Vitaceae > Tetrastigma > Tetrastigma voinierianum. The sequence continues at coordinate 45,520 of JAEQBH010002066.1, forward strand.
GGGCACACATAACTCACACACAAGTCAAGAACCCAAGAGACCCCGCATCTGGCCTCCGGCCTGGCACCGGGCGTGAGAGTCTCTATCGAGGTCGGATTAAGCCCGCCAAGGATCTAATCTGGGTGCCAAATATACCAAGAGGTCTCGCCTGTGTCCTGGCATCTCCTGTAAGAAAGCGTGATGAGGTCCAAGGGCTGCGACGAGGATTCACATCATCATAAAGACAACAAGAGATAATTATGACCAAAGTTAAACCTGTGGAGCCATAAGCCCGCGACCGTTCGAAAAACTCGCAACAAGGAAAGACCTACACACGGAAGCGTCGGACCCAATCGAAGGGGCCCCGGCATCGTATATCCTCGCATTGTCCGACCTAGCAAACTACAAACTCCAAACAAAAGAAGGAAAACCCGCCCACTCTATGGAATGTCTAACACCTCAAATCTGCCATTTACTATAATAAGACTTAAATGTGAACCCACAGTTATCCAATGTTTTGAATTTTAAATAATAATCTCTATGTTCATTTTTTTTAGTCATGAATATTATGGTGTGGGTCAAAAATAAGTTATAATGATAAAGCAAGGAGCTCTGGGCCGAAAGGTCCGCTGAAAAAGCATGCTTCGTGAAAAAGATCAGGCTTTATTCTCAGCAGTTACGCTAATACAGAGAATTGAGCAGCCGACCTGAGTCGCCCTCGTGACCTCGTAGAGACAAGCACAAATGGGGCCTACTCCTCAAAGAAAACCCACAAGAAAAAAAGAAAGAGAAAGCAAGGAGCCTTATTGGTAGTTTGAAAAGTCACATAACACAAATACAATTTCCCCATTTTAGGACGCTATAATCACCTCCCAGATTATGGCAAAATCTTTCTTTACATCTTAGAAAATTACAATCGCAGGTCGTTCTCCATCACAAAAATCATATCGAAATGCCTTTCCTACATTAATGATCACGACCATAACCCTGCCAAGGTAAAAACTAAGGTAAGAAAGGTTAGAAAAGGAAGGAGAAAGAGAAAAGGAGGGAATAAACAGAGGGAAGGAATAATGGAGAAAAGCTGGACTTAAAAGTGTTCCTCCTACATATCGCCTCATGTATACTTCCCTCTCTCTCCCCTACCTAAGTCTCCATCACCAAGGGCAGGACTAAGGAACAACACAACCCTCACAGGGAGGGAACTAGGGAAAAACACAACTCCAGCGGGGGAACGGCAGAGCAAAGAAACTAAGCTGCCGACCCATGATCGCCAACCTACATCGCGAGACAGAACGTATCAAACCCAAGCTCCAATTACCATTTAATCCAAACACTCATCGGCTATGTGAAGAAAATTAGATGCAGATACACAATTCCTGGCCAAAGCGGAAGGTAGCGCCATTTATAAAGAAGCCCTGATGCCTCGGGAATTCACTAGATTTGCATCGGGACCCCATAAACTCCGTGATTAAAGATGCGCTTCTCCCAAGGGAAGGGATATTGAAGCCATGGCACACCTCAAAGGAGCCTACCTTAGTCGGGCCTAGTGAAGGCATACAGCCTGCCCCAAATAGTTTGGGTTTTTCGTAGCTTAAACCGCCGAAGGAAGGCCTGTAGCCTAGGAGCCATTTTAATTCACCAAAGAAGTGGAATAGCCTAGAGCCCCCCAAAGAGCCTGCTTCAAGAGCTTGGACCCCTCAAGGAAGGCCTTGTGAGCCCAGGAGCCATTTTAGCCTGGGCCTAAAGAAGGCGTATCTAAGCCCCGTAGCCTGGGCTTTCATACCTAAATGTACCAAGGAAGGTCTGAAGCTCAGAGCCATTTTGAAATTTCTGCTCAAAGCATAAGTAATAGCCCAAGAGCCCCAAAGGAGGCTCCGGGCCTCAGCTTAACCACCTGGCGGGAAGGCCCCGTAGTTCAGGAGCCACCCAGGCCTCCGGGCCCAAAGAAGGCACAGCCCAGGAGCCCTGGTGTAGCTCGCCTTCCAGAACCCTAAACCGCCCCTAAGGAAGCTCCTCAGAGCCCAGGAGCCATTTTAGCCCCGCCCAAAGAAGGCACAGCCCAGAGCCCCAGTGAGGCTCACCCTCATAAATGCATTCTCCTTCTCGCCCCATCATAGTCGGAAGTTAAACCCCTAAGTCCCGGGAAAGCCTAGAAGCCTCCCCAGGCCGGGGAAGGTGGGCCACCCAGCGCCCATCAGCTGGCCCCACCTCTCGAAGCCTCGCACATTTCCAGCCTAGCTAGCCAAAGCCCCATGCCTCTCAAGGTCCACTCCGGCTTTCCCGAGCTCCGTCATACCTACGAGCTCTAGCCTTCAAAGCCTCGTGAACTCCGCCCCACGGCCACTACTTGACGCAGAGACAGTCACCTCGATAAGATGCAACTCCCTCTCCGCAACTCGCACTGGTCCCATGGAACCCTCAAGTCATTCCGACCTCCTTTCTTTGTTCTACCCTCGCCGCGATCGGGCGATGCGCCTCAGCCGACCGCGGCTTCGCTTTCTGGCCGGCCTTATCCGAGCCTGTGAGCAAATTCCTTCCGGAGGTCAATGGGAGGCATGTCTTAGCCCTCAAGACTCGTCGCCTAGCCGAGCCCCTCGGCATCGGGCCCTCCTGCCGCCCTTCACAAGCAGCCACCTACCAAAGAAACAAAGAGCCACCAACAATATGAAACAGCCAGGTAAAATGGACCAAATGTGGCTGTCGGGGATTTACGTGCTGCCCCGAATGTAAGAGCTAGAGCCCTCAACAGCAGGCATCCACCTTCTTGAGGCTCAATCATGGCGTTGGAGGAAATGTACTCTAACGGCGAGCTCCATGCATGAGAAAACAGAGAGTCCCCCATCTCCCATCGTGACCGCCACCTTCCTGCATCAATATCCCGCATCGAGGCTGGACTCGGGCACTCGCCATAAAGGACTCCAAACTCTAAATAGGAAGAACTCCCTGGTGGCCCAACCGCCTCCCGAAGAATCTCCAAATTATGTGAGACAAAGGCAAGAAGAGACCCACATTTAAGATCCATCCCGGGTAGTGGGGCAACCTCAGCGGGGAGCCTGAAGCCTCCCTCTTTATGCTCCTTCCTTGCAAGATCTGCGGCCCGAAGCCTCCCCGAGTGGCTCATGATAAGAGCCCAAAGCAAAAGACTAAGAAGACTCTGAGATGTGGGGCAGGGAAGGCTTCATGACTGGCGAGAGAAGGCCCTTAAAAGGAAGCCATGGCTTCTGCACTCGTACGGCCCGACAGATCCCTCACCCAATGAGCTTAGGGTACGCCCAAGCAGGCACCTAACCAACCTCCGCTTTACCTCTTCATCCTGTGGCTAAGACCAGCCGCAGCCACCCTCGAAAAAACCAAGGCCAACCAAACCAGAAGAGATGCCCATGATTTCCAAAAACTGACCTGATCGAGCGGGCGAAGAACTCACATGATAGTTCTTAGGGTGGTCCAAGAGGCCTTAACGCCTGCCGTGTCTCTCCCATCGTGGATCTGATTAGTACCTGGGTAAGTGCTATTTTGAACCCATTTAAGATAGGTTCTAAGCACTTTTTGTGTACTAACTCATATTAGTTAAGCCGATTGATACGTGTAGGTCCCTTTGTACTGTTTACTAATTGTATTTCTCGGAGGGCCGTCAGGAAGTTTTCGTGCTCTGCAACCAGGACATTCTATCATATCAAGATGTTGGCACGGTTGAGAGTCGACATAGAGTTCGATGATTTAGTCTTCACTGCACTGTGGTCAGAAATGCGAAGAAATCAATCCAGTATGCTGGTGAGTGGAAGGCCGGAGGTGGAAGCAGACAAGCAGGTACCACTATAGCCGAATTCCTGCCACAAATAGCCACTCCTCGCGGCGATAGCACAATTTTCTACTATAGCACCTCACTACACAGTGACCTTTAGCTATTGTGAAATAAATTTCCCCGCTACATAGAGAATCTTTGAAACAGAGCAATTTCACTTATAATGTACCCCACACCGTAGTGGAAATTCCTTTACTCCCTGCTATGTACAAACGACCCCGCTTGCTGAATTTCTATTTCTGCTCTCACCGTAATTATACTATGATATTTAGGTTGGATTGGTATTTCAAAATTCGCTTGTAAGGCTATATGTCAGCCTTCCTTCCAACATTCAGAATCTAACTTTAATTTGAAGATTTCCTCTAGTACGCCCCCGCTTTCTACTTCATTTTCTCTCTCTTCTCTCCTCTTTCTCATACTTAGGGCAATCAAACACAATTCCTTTGAGATGAGATAACCTGTGCTGATGCTGGCCAAAGCCTCCCAAGCCCTGTAGTTACGAGGTCACAGGTAGGCTGATATGTTTGCAGGATCCTCCGTGTTTCAAGCAAAGAGTAATGGCTTAGCTATGTTTCAAACTTTCTAAATCAGGGGTTTAAGCTTATTCATGTACTTTCATTGGCTGACATTTGGTAAGTTTTTTTAGGTACATGTACTTTGGTATGAGGCACCTATACATTCATTAGTTGTCATTTATGAGCTTACTCCGGGGTAGGTTAAATGCTAGATTCAACCCTGGAAAATACTTAATGCTCATGAATGCTATGTTTTTAGAGGGAATGGTAATCAGTGGTTAGTCTCAAAGTTAAACAAAGATCCGTTTTGGGAAATGAATTATAGGTCATCTCTCCCACTAGGAAATAAATCTTAGGATAACTTTTCAACCCCATCATACCAAACTAGTGGACTCAAAAACTTCATGACTTTACATCTTATTTCCTAAATCATTCAGCTAGCAAGCAGTGAAAAATAAATTACTTTATTTCTATACAAACTAAAAATCCAATCAAAAGTCTACCATTATGACTCATTACCAAATCATTTGTAAAGAAGAAAACTCATCCCCCGTGTTCTCATCCTAGAGTCAAGAGCATCGGGAGTAGTTATGCACTACCGCAAAGAGGAGTAGTTTAGTATATGCAACATTGTTGATCCTGAACCCTACTACAGACGTAGAACTGAAATGGCGCCATAGGGTCGAATGCAGCTCTGCATTACAGATGGATTGTTGATGAGTACTTGTAACCTTCATTATAAGTATTAGTGACCTTAAACCTTGACCATTATTTAGAATTATAAGTTTTTTTTTCTCAAAGAAGCAATTACTGGGCTGCTTATATGTCAACATTTTATTTCAATTAACACCTGATCTTTTCACAAGCCCCGTTGGTGTTCTTTCTTTGTCTCTTTTGTTTCATAGGTGTTATAAAATTAATGGGATAGAGATATACTGTAGATTGCAAAGAGAGTTAGGCACCAATTGAACAAAGTTAAGCCGTTGCATGATGAGCAAATGATCCTTCACTACACAAAGAAAGCCGCAAGGAGCCCAATAAATCCTGCATCATATAGGGTCATAACTACATACACCCTCCTAGAGGAGAGCACTTCCTACATCATAATGCCCACTGATGATGGTAAAGATCTATTCATGCCCTACTTCCCACTTTCGCGGTGGAATGGAGAAATGAAAATCCATATACGATATCCAGGAGTTCGAGGAAGTTTGTACTAACTTTAAAGAGTGCACTCCGAGCATTGATCATGGTCGAAAGAGCTCACTGATATGACCTAAAGATGGTGCCAAGATTTGGCCCACCTGGAAAATAGAGTCAATAGAAATCAATAACTTGTCGAATTTTTTAAGAAATTTTCAAGACAAACTGCAAGACTAATAAATGAAGAGGTAACCAGTACTCTGATTCGGCCTGGCGGCGCAATAGAAGTTCGATCTGTTGGGAGATGTCATAGAGACTACACTCGCAAAAGATCCACCCATGGCTCTGAGCGCATGGATGCTCTAACCGCTTATGATGGTATGTCTCGTGCCATGGCAACCACTGAAACTATGTGGAGGGGACTCGGAAAGGGCACAACCCGATGAAGCCATGATTTGAACCGCGTGGCCAACCCAAGGTACGGGGATTTAACCTAATCTTGGCAGAGAGGTCAGTAAAAATGTGAGGCCTTCAACGCAAATAAAGGAGAGTGTATTTATGCACTTTCCGGCGATACGGCGCGAAAGTAACTCACCACTAATGTTCAAGGTCGAGGAGCTTGAAATGAAAACGTAATATGTGTTAAAGAATAGTCTGTCGATCTCATCGGCAGCCCGCTTTTGAACGCCGAAAGGAGTCACTTGGGGAGTAACGCTCCAATGGTTCTTCGGGCGAGGGACGACGCAAGAGTACGCCGCGCCCTAGGGAATGTAAATAAGCCATCGACAAATGTCTGAATGGAAAACACCTATAACTCTAACTGGAGGAACTGGTCCTAACCTATCATGGAAGCTAAACCCCTCGTATATGCTCCCCAAGGAGCACAAACAGCAGCTTAGCTCCACTCTCAAGACAAAGAAGAGGCAAACCTCACCTTCTCTCCGCTGACGCGTACCAATTTAAGTACAAAGGTAGGTACCTTCTTGTAAGTAAACAAAAGGTGTCATCGTTCAAACTAACTAAAAATCGAGATGTAGAGAGCCCACTCCGGTCAAAGTAAAACAGACACATACTCGAGATTCCAAATAACATGAGATAACTCAAAGCTCTACTTCCAGTTGTCTAACTAAAGAAATAGTATCCGGTGCGGAAATTCCTTCCCAAGATACAGAAACCTTGTGAATGTATGAGATAGGTCTGCAAAGATCCCAATGCAAGAATCATAGTCAAAGCAAGAGAGAATACTTTAGAAGTGGTACAGTAACTGAATTAACACCTAGAGAGTCTAAAATGCAAGAAAGCTCCTGCATGTCGTCGAACTACTGCAGAAGAATCCACCACTCAAAGCAGGGAAGAGGAACATGCAGGGCTCTCTTTCCATGCAGCACTAAAAAGGAAAAGCCGGCTTAACTAAATCAAATGCCTTGAAGTACCGCGTGAAGGTTAAGATCCTCTTCTCGAGGCACCTTGACAAGTCCCTACGTATGCACTCCTTTCAAGGACCCATGCAATGATAAAAAGAGCCCTTTGAATGTGAACAAAAAAGCTCTCGACACTGCGGTATAGAGGTGCCACTAACGAGTGCAAGACTCGTGAAGCATAAAGATCCGGTGTCCTAGCAACTCACATAGGCGCCACGGTAAAATGGAAAAGCAGCAACATAGATTCTGGGGCAAAGAACCCACGCTTCCATAAGGCTATGCAAGCCATTATGCAACTTAGTTTCAAATCTACTTTATCACTTATGTCTCAGCGACAGTCCACTGGGTACCAAAGGGGGACAACTTGAGGGATGTTTTGATTCAGTGGATGCAATCACACCCAGTGGGACGGTAAAAGCCTGGATATCAACTTGGTGAGTGTGAGGGCTAACCATGTGCCAATCATCCTGAAGGCCATTGGCTACTTCTAAATGTGATCACTAATTGCCTAATGGTGATGGAAGTTAACCTTGAAATATGACCTTTGAGCTTCACATCTTCCTATCTTAGCAAAAAGCACATGCACTGCCAGGAGGATGATGAAAGCTGAAGAGGTTCAGGCGATAGATGTTTGATCCTCAAACATCACAAAATGAGCGTCAGGTGTGACGACAACTAGTGGAGTTGGTCGAGCGTGAATGAAGACCGTCAGAGCTTCAGAAGTGAGCCTACTCGTGACAGGCAGCAAATGAGAAGAAAGGCTGAAGTTTTACCCCATTTCATCGAAGTGAAGAAATGGTCCCTGCCACTAGATCTTAAGCCCCCTACCATTGAATCAAAGGCTCTGGGAGGAAACATCGTCCAAAGAGGGTGATTTCTTCATCATTGAGCAATCAACAGAGGTTAGTTTGCTTCAAACTCTCCACAGGAGTCAGAGCAACGATGGAAGATTTCCACTTGAAAGCAACACTAACTTACCTATGCACCATCAATTACTAAAGAGGAGAGTCAACTCTGGTCGATAAACACAGAGAGACTAACTGTGAAAAGTGAGGTGGGTACGAGTGGAATTCGCCGAAATTGCGCAAAGCTTCCGCATCATATACCCGAGCATCCAGTGGTGTGGGTGGTGGGGCAATGCAGTCCAACCCAAGTAGTAACGGAAATCGGGCTGGGCTTACTGCTCAACGAAAGGGAGAGAAACGTCACCCGATCACCGCTGGTGACTGAGAGGCATCGACTACATGTATATCGAATGAGGTGTCGAAAGGATCACTTTCCCTTACCTTCATGGATCACCTCCAGAGAGAGATCAGTCGATCCTTCCACCGCTTGGGACGTGATCTCACGATTTCAGATCAGATCACGCCATGATCAGGAAAACCACTTCACTCATCCTTCGTACATATGCCTATGATAGGACGCCCTTCCGGTCCATGCAATGCCCCAAATAAATTTCTCTTCAATGGATTTGAGGCATTTTTGGGTTGATACGGTGGAGCCGGGATATGGAGGTTTATATGGAATACACAAAATATTGGGAGTGTCACGTGGAATGCCTCATTCCATTCGAAACCCGGCCTCCATAAACATCAAAAGAACTGTAGAGTACAACCAAAAATGCCATCTTATGGTAACCAGCAAGATATATGTCAAAAAGATCATTCGAGAGAGGGAACTAGCGATGCAGTTTCAAGGTAGAATTGATCCTAAACTCCATCTCTACCAATGTTGGGAAGATAGTATAAATTCGGGATATGTGCTCTATCGCGAAGCCTCTATCGCGTGTGTTCATCCAAGACTTCAAAATAGCTGTTTGGTACCTACAAACGCTTAAATGTAAGATGCAAAGTTTGAATGGGATGCAGATCGCAAGAAAGGTTCAGAGGATGCATGCAAGCATTCACCAAAGCACCAATCAGAGAGCCTGACCCAAACGCTTTTCGAGGAATGCGCCTGCTAGTTGACCTCTGTCTATGCGCCCACGTAGAGAGATGGTGTCAGATGTGGTGTATTACGCAGCTAAAAACGCAAACAAGCCCAAAGAACTCACTATACCGCCGCAGAAAGAACTGATAAAGAATGGTCCACAGCCTGATGTCCATCCATTCGATCGGGTCGACACGTAATCCTCACAGATCATCCAGAACCCAAACATCGCCCACCTGGGTTACAAAAACATGCAACCCACCCAAGGCCTCCTATTAGATGGGTCTCCATTGCCGCAAGAGCCCAACCTGATTTAGATAAGAAGGGTGAGAACGGCTCACGATCATCCCTCCATTAAATCCATACACACACACCCACAACCCAGGCCCATTACTTGAATCTGAAAGTCCTTACACAGTGAGGTAGGTGACCATGTGCATGCTCACATTGGTAAATTTTTGGTAACAAGAGAGAGCAATGTGCCATGATTTGAGCAAACATAGTATGCTGAAGCCTTTCTTCCTTCCATGTAAGGGTTCCATTCAGACATCGTGGAGGAGCCGATTTGTCTGGCACGCATCGATCGATAATAAGGAAATGTGCCTAGAAGCAAAGGAATAAGGAATTCTCTACCACGCTGGCAAGGATAGTATGAGGTACTAGCCACAGAAAAACAATCAAAGTACTTATAGATCCTCAGCTTTAGCTGGGCTGGGCCATTGTTTCTGGAGAATGCTCTAGCACCTAGCTGCAGTATAAGATAAGTGCAAAGATCTGAAAGATTTCTGCTGTCAGCATGATGCCTCGAATCCCATCTTGCAGAAGTTGAATTGTTTGATATGGGGCATCGATCATGGGACCATCCTACTTTAGCTGCGCCTATAGCGATCTCGGGGTGGATCACGGTCCACAATGGCGAAAGCATGCAAGGCACTTGACTTTACAAAAGCATAAATTCCCTGGCTGAGAACATTTTCTAGATCTGAGTTCCAAAGCACGTGCTGATGGAGGTTCTCACTTTGTAACAAACCTCGAGAACCCCATCCAAATATGGTGTTGCCACAAGGTAGCCACCCTAGATCATCCTCAAACTGGTCAAGTGGAGCCTACCAACAGAGAAATAAAGACCATCCCTGATGAAAGTTATGTTAATTTTAATACAAGACCGGTCTCATAAGCCGGACTCATTGTGGGTATATGTATCAGCATACACAATCCCGATTAGTTCCTCAGATCGCTTTAGTTTATGGCAAGGCTCGCATTTATCAATAGAAATCTAATACAAGGCGTGGTGGTCAATACGAATTTGGAACATGATATGAACTAGCTTCGGTCAAAAGAATGCCTTCGAAGATCGTAGCGAGAGCCAAGAGTCGAAACGAAATTACTTCAATTCCACCAAACGTAAAGGATGCGCAAGAAGTGGTGGCTGGATCAGCCTATAAACGTAGAAAATCCTAACTGGGACTTGTCCCCCAGATGATTCCAAGCTTCATCTATTTCCAAGCTCAATCTGATGGACTGGGCCACATTGTCATCCACTAAGGCAATTCAATGGTTCATCAGACCTTCCCAACCCGAAAGACAAGAGAGGCCCATGCTAATGGGTATTTATTTAAGCCCCATGTTGTTCGCCATTCTAGAAGAGGAGGAGATATCCTCCTCGATCCTCCATGACTAATATCTCAAGCATCGAGCTGGTTCTCGCCCAACGAGACCAAAGTGCAAATTTTCATAAATTTTGTTTCTTTATCACAAATTCTTTTAATTTATTTTATTTTCTTTAGTATTTTTATTATATCTTAGTTTCTTTAATAAAATCTTCTTTAATATTTCAAACTAATGCTTCTTTATTTTTGTTTTTTATTATTTAATATATTTTTTTTTATTTCGTAGGAGTAAATCTAAGAGTTTGATAAAATTTTCGTTGGCATGAGCAAAAATTCGTTTATAGTGGGAAAAATTGCTTTTGAGCTTAAAATTTGTCAGAAAACCAAGGAGGACCTTCCACCCAAACCACCAAAAGGTCTCCTCCCCATTCTTTAGCCACCATAACGCTCACCTAATCTAAGATCCATCCAGACCCAACCCGCCCTCACACGCCGACCCCCGCCCTCGGTCAGACAAGCTCCTCCCGCCATGGTTCAGACGCTACGTGAGGCATCGATTCACGCCTAGGTCTGATCAGGTGACCCTCGTCAGATGCACGCAAGACTTCTGTGGCTCCACTCCACTTGGTGCCAAGGCATCTCCCGCTTGTTCCCTGCCATGTGCATGATGTAGAGTCCATCACTGGAGATCCTGAGAGGAGGCACCGTGGTGATGAGCCCCATCCGAACGACATACCCGGTGGACTCGTCTCCCTCTCTCATGTGTGATCCATAGCTCTACTGAGGGCATCACTCTCTCAAGCGGGCCCATATCCGCCCGGGGAGTCTCACATTCTAGTCTAGTCATAGCTCCAACCCAGAGCCGCCCGCATGCCACTCGCCCCGCTATCCCCGTCAGGATTAAAGGCGCTCACTATTTCACCGTGGACTACACTGGAATGTGGATTGTCATAAGGACTTTCTATAGAGAGTCCTAATATGATATATCAAGATTGGCACGCACCCGCTCACTCGAAGATTCTAATGCGCGAGTCCAAAGGTGCATTCACTACCACCGCTTATGACTCGCAAAATTCTTTCCAACCTCTCGCGGGTTCTCGAAGCTCACTGATACTCACATACATCCCGAGAGTGTCCAATCCTATGCAACCATTCTGTGATAGATGGTCGTCTGGAGAGCCATGAGCTTCAGATATCATCACGGGCCTAGGGCCCCACAGCACTCAGCTAATCTTTGGCAGATTATCTAGCATTCCCAAATTTCTCGCCTGCAGATGGAAGTTATCCTGGTGCGAGAAGCCCGTATATATGCTCCTCATAGATTACGATCATGGCTAACTGCTCCCGCTTCAAAGACTATTTACATGCCAGAGGGGAGCTATTCTAGAGGGTTTTATCGAGCATTCCGAGGGTTTTGGTCTGGGTCCCCACAGAGCTTATAATGATCACTTTACTTCACTCAAGAAAAGGTCCACCGCAAGTGGTTCGGACTGTGGCAGATGCTATTCCCTTTGTTGTCAGATTATTATGCCATGTGTTACACCCGGTTCCTGAGGAACCACGATTGAGCACGGGGCCTCAGAGAGTTGTGCTAAGGATTGTATCCCATGAGCGGACCCATCTATGCAAATACTTTTCTTCTTTCGCCAATGGATGTCGAACAGGACCGCCAGTGATGAGTGTGTACCGGCCCCCAAACATCCCCCTCAGCTTCCGCCTATCGCCCAGCCCCGGATCGCAGCGTTCCGCCCCCTCCACGGGCCACAAGAAATGCATCCGAGTACATCCCCTCGCTACTTAGATTGGCTGTTAGCGGATGTCGCCCGTACACTACGCTACTTCGTGATCTTTGTGGCCGGCTTTCAAACAAAGATTTGTCGAGCTGATGTATGGCCCAAGGCCGAGGTCACTTCTCGCGCATGCACCAGCTATTCTTCTCTCCAGACACAGAGCCACCTCGGGTCCCACCGCCATCAGATAGCACCTATACACCCCACCACCATGGGCAAATCACGATCGCCTTCCATCCGCTCTTCGATCGTGTCACGGGTCACAAGAATGTACCACTCCATCCGCCTACCATAATTCACCAAAGATAAAAGGAGGAGGTCAGACTCCTTCTAGGTCAACATCCCTACCTGTTTATGGACATACTCTGCGATGCTTTGGCTGGGGGAGAGTTAGCGCCTAATGACATTTATCCTACTCAGGTTGTTTTATTTTACTAACTCCGCCACTTGTCTCAGATGGGATCATTTGTTAGTATGTATTAGCCAATGAGGTGGGTTTATTTTGTTTAGCTATGTATTGTGTCTTAAATAATATGTTTCATACTAGCCTTCTTGATTATATTAAAACTTTATACAGATTTACTTTTCTATTTTGTGACTCATATTTTTATTTTAATTAACTTTGTTAATGATAGTCATTAGCCTTGCAGCAGGATGAACTTAAGCCTTCCTAACGGTGTCGGCGTGAAGGGTCCCATGCCGACGAGTGGTCGACTAGTCACCTCATTGCCTTTAACTGTTTCTTCCGCCTTTAGCCAACCATGCCACTGCCACGCAGGTCTCAATGATAGCTAAGAACAGCATAAAACCCCTCCACGGTATGCAAACCCTTTCCCCAAAGGTCGCCACCCCCTTGAATAGGCTGCGACTCCCCATACAGCAAAGCCAATGTGCCTGGGCACAGTGAATAGAAAGAAAAGAAAAGAATAGAATCAGCTTCAGCTTGCCTGAAACCTGAGCACCCGCCCGAGGGGCTTAGCGGCAAAGCCCCAGTCAGTGCCCTGCTAACTCCGGGTCGAGTCGCGACCGAGGTGTTCGCACGGTGGACGGGGTGGAGCTTAGCGAGTCAGAGGTGCCTGAGGCCCCAAATCGGCCCGGAGTTCGTGAAACCTGTTAGCCTCAGGGGCTGGAAAGATCCTCGCGGTTGCGCCCTAAATCCCTTCATCAGTCGAGTCACGATCGGAATCCCTGCTACATGGACTTTAGTAAGTCGAATTCTCGCATTGCAATCCCACAACGCAAAAAGAATCAGGTAATAAGCGGCGTGTCCCGATTCATTTAGGTCATACACATATGCCATGGCATTAGCCTCATTGGGGTAGAGCGCATGATCAGAGTTTGCGATCGAGACCGATCAAACAAACCCGTGAGCTTTTGTAGAAGAGCCTCGGTTCAAGCCCCGAGGAGGTTTGTCAGGGTCGCCAACAGATTATAGTTTCTACTCTTCTAGATACATAGCTTAGGTTTCGTGATTCCTCATCGCAGTGCCATGCATTACTTGTACACAAACCTTTGACTCTACAGTTTCATGGTTTCCTACTTCGTTGGATTACTATCAGCAAATGTGCTTCATTTGGGTATCAGCGCCCAAAAAGTGCCATTCGAACCCATTTAAGATAGGTTCTGCTACTTTGTGTACTAATCATATTAGTTGCTTCGATTGACACGTTGTAGGTCCCTTTGGTACTAAATGATTGTATTTATGTGGGTCAAAGCCAGGAGGTTTCGTGTTCTAAACCTATTCTACTTCACGCTTTAAGTATCAAGTCGAAATGATCTATATCGAGTTCGTAGAGATTTATCTTCATCAGACTGCCGTGAATGAAGAAATTGATCCAGGAGGAAGCAGATGGAACGAGGCGGGAAGGTGAAATTTCGCTATAGAGCAATTACATATACTTAAATTCGCCACACAAATAATTTCAATGTAGCAATTTCGCATGGGAAAGGTAAAATTTCACCGTAAATAAATTCCTCCGCTCCCCGCTTTTTATGTACAAACGACCTCGCTTTGCTAATTTACTTTACCTCATCAGCACTATACTATTTAGGGTTATACTGGTATCTCACTCGTTTATAAGGCTATATATGTTTACTTCAACATTTTGTAACCTAACTTTAATTTGAAGATTCTTCCCAAAGACGGCCTCCCGTTTCGGCTCATTCTCTCTTCTCTCTCTCCCTTCTCTCACTTCTAGTAACCAAACACACCCTTTGAGAGGGATGACAACTCAAAGGATGTCACAAAATGCAAGCCTCAAGAGGAGGGGCATCGCTAGGCAGGCTGATATGGCTGCAGTGATCCCTCCTCCGTGCTCTACGCCTAAGTGCACACTATAGCTTATGTTTCCAAACTTCAAAACTAGGTTTAAAAGCCATTCATGTACTTACCGGGTCAATACTTGCAAGCTTTAGGGTTCATGGGATTCTTGCATTAGATACACCTACATCCATTAGTTGCTGTCATTTATGAGCCATCTAGGATAGGTTAAAATGCTAGATTTCAACTTCAAGAATACTTAATACTCGGTGAATTTATGTTTCAAAGAGGAAATGGTACCGAGGGTTGGGTCTCTAAAGCTAAACAAAGATCCGTTTGAATGACTATAGGTCATCTTCCAATGAGGAAATAACCCGAGAGGACACTCTTGCAACCCCATCATACCAAACTAGTGACCAAAACTTTGCTGACTTCTTTTACATCTTATTTCAATCAGCTTTCGCTAGTATAAAGGAAATAAACTACTATTTCTATAAGTAAATCCAAACCAAACTAAAAGCCCTCACTCATTACGAGTCATTACTAAATCATTCGTAAGACGAAAAACATCCTCGTGTTCGATCCTAGAGCCGCTATAATTACGAGTTACGCTACGGCAGTAGGAGAAGCCTTCTGTATAATATTGTTGATCCGAATCTATCGCAAAGAAGCCTAATCGGATTATATCTCAATTATGCCACCGATGTCAAAGGCTCCTTCCAAGAATTTACGGAAGATGGGTCATGTCAAAATAATCAAACTAGAGCCGAACTACCTAGAAATGTATAAGAAAACCTTCCGCTGGACTTTTTATAACGAAAATGTCTATGGTATTCGTAACTCAGCCTCATCCTCAAAACGATGCTGGGAGTGCCAATCCAAAGCACCCCGTGTTTGGGGAAAGTCAGTCAGATACGTTAGTACTAAAGGATGCACTTGAAGAAAGCTGGTGTAAAGGAAGCTTTAGACCATTTCAAAGGTCACTAAAAAGCAAACCATCTTAGGGAACATGGATGACGTAAGAGGTGAGAAAGTCTAGACGCCAAACACGATACCAACTGAGGTCTATATAGCGAGTGGTAAAATTCTCGTGACATGAAGGCTCGACCACTAGGGCCCAACAGATCCGAACACCGCAACAAATGGTGATATTCAATCCGGTACCTGATCTCGCGATCCTTTAATTTTTGCCAGCAAGAGGGATGACTCTAATTAATGGAGTCTCTGTCTGCACTCAGAGCACCTGTAGGAGACCACTCACCCATCACCCAATTGCTCTGCTGGGCAGATTCGGATCCCCCAGGGCCTCGTCTCTATGCGTAGAGCGATCGGATCTTAAGAAACACGCATGATTGGGGACAAAAGAGTTAAAGAAAGTAAATTCGAATGAGATAAAAAAAGAGGCTCCAAATACATCCAAATAAAGCCATGCTGCGACGAAAGCCAAAAAAGAAGGAAGACATAATGAAGCAATAAGGAAAACAAAGAAATGGACCTCAGAGGGCAACGATAAAAGCGATTGTTATGGTGCAATAAAAGATAAGTTTCGAAGGGGAAAATCCAACCCGCAGTGGTGGTGAGACCCCAGAACAAAAAGAATGCTGTGCGGAATCGCGAGACGCCCAGGGCTAGAAAGAAGAGCAAATTAATCGCCACAAATCAAAAAGTCATTACATTGCCAAGACGTCAATGCGATATATACTCAATCAACCATCCTCTAGTAGCCATGTAAAGCCATACCTGGACCTATAAATAATATAACCCTTGTCTATGCTCCTCGAGCCGAGCCAAGGTCAAAAACTGATTGGTTTAAATATTAGTACAGCGTAACATGCCTAATGCCAAGGCTTAGTAGATTAGAAATGTTTCCAAAACAATTGTTCAAATTCCCCAATGATATCCCCAAACATGCCTACTAAAACGATCTTAACTCCACCCCTCTGCCCATGTAGAACTCCAGGAGACAGCCGAGAAAGCATCACTTCTTGATCAAACTTCTACTAGACCATGAAGCAGGATATTTCCTAATAATTGAGCATCAATCATCCCTATCAACTGTAAACTTATGGCTGCAAAAGAAAACCCTCACAACGGTAATAAATACATGTATCGTCATCCGAACTAAAAGTTTATCACATCACCCATTATAAATAATACCAAATTCTACCTGAAAGATATTTATAAAATCATCTACTACAAGATTTTCTTCCAATCTGAAAGAACCACTCATGATCGAGGCAATCAAGCAATTCTTAGCTTGATCCTTTTCTTGGCTTCTTATTTCGTAGGGAGCCTCTGATAGATCCAGAGAAAGAATCTTATCGTACTCAAAGAATTTCCAGTGCGGAAGTTCCGCTCTGGGGCTCATCAGGCATCATCAATTATGTATAACATTTATAAATACGAAAAATAAATATATGAACTGAGCGTTGTAGTATAAAGACATCAAAAAACACAAATGGTAAATAATAAGGTGAAAATATTTCCTGTAAATAAATTCAGCCAAAAAAAGTAGATGCTGGGCAAAAGTATTAAAAAATAAAGATTAAAAAGGTAAAAAGAGTGAAAATACTAGGAACGATTTGAAATTCGATTTTTCTCCTTGGTTGTTGTCTTTTCTTTCCTCTCCCTCCGTCTGTTCTCCCTCGTCTTTGTCTTCTTGTAAAAAAAGAAACAAATAAAAATCAAATTAAATAAATTGAAATTAAATTAAATTAGGTAAATCTAAGACCATCCCAAATTTGGGAAGCTGTAAGGTGAGAGCAAGGATAGGATGGATTTTACTAGTCATGATGCTTATTAAATGATTATTAAATGAATCTTTTTGCTCTGAGTTTTCAAGAAATTCTTTTACTTATTTAAATTATATATATATATATATATATATATATATATATATATATATATATATATATATATATATATATATATATATATATATATATATAAAAGTATAAATATATATATATATATATATATATATATATATATATTTTATGAATGAATGGATAAATATATTTATATATAGGGTTATAAGGATTTTATGGTTATTTTAAAATTATATATTATTTTAATCTTATTATTTAGTAAAAAATTATAAAAGTTCATTATTTAAAATGTGGTAATTAAAATTATCGCGAAAATCTGTGGAGCAAGACATTATTGTCATAATTTTCTTTTCTATCTTGATTTGCGACACAAACAAATAGTTGAAATAAATCATCATTCCTAGTGTAAAATTTCAACTTATCCAACTACCAGGAATATAATAATCAAATTATTTGTATTCCATTCTTATGAGAAATAAGAATGGAAATTTATTCTTATTTTCATTCCTTATTCCATTATACCAAACACATCCTGGGCTAGTCCTTTTAAATCTCAAACATTTTATATTAATATTATATTTATATATTTTTTAATCAGAGTCATTCTAATTTTTTTAAATAAATAAAAAATCATATCTTTTAAAATCAATTCGATAAATAGACTTACTATATGTCTTTTTTCCTTTAGATATATTTTTTAGTCTTTCATATATTTTGATACACTTATTATTATTATTATTTGACAAATTTTTAGAATTAATTTGAGATTTAGAAAAATAATCTTTGAGAAAAAATTTGGGAGCATCTCCTTTGCTAGTCGAGTGGAAAACTCCACTCACTAATTTGATGTCTACTTTTCTAAATAATTATTGTCTTAAACTATTCCCTTCAGGAAGAATTAGAAATCTTGAGAAGATACCAAATATCCGAAAATCAGCCTTCTGTATTTTGCTGTGTTCATCAAGAGCACTCTCTCAAACTTATTATTCTTAATTTGATCTTATTGATTTAATATTGTTTATTATTTTGAGTCACTTAATCTATTCTCTATTAGTTTTTAGTTTGATTTACTTTTTAAAATGACTATTAAAATTCTTTCTATTAATATTTTTATTAATTTTCTTTATTGATATTTCTTCAAAAAATATAAATCGCTTTTGCCATTCAAAATCGTTCAAAACTAGATTTCAATATCTTGCAATATTTCTTTGTACTTTATAATCAACTCAAAAGAAATTTTTTGTTAAAATATCACTTTGAAATTTTGAATGTGGCAAATAATGGCTAAAATCTCTTTTAACCGCTGAGTAATTCAATCGCGGACTACCTTTAATACCACGTGATGGAATCTAACAATTGGGGAAAATCGAGTTTTGTAAATTGCTTTAGATTCCACCATATCCTACAAGCTTGCGTGACTGGCCCCTATAATAGATGGCTCTGTAAAGGCGATACCAAGTATGAAGTTCCTTAACTCAGACTTGACTGTCACTACCCTGTATGTTCCTCAGATTAAGGTATCGGATTCTTTCTTTAACCTTGAAACAAGGCCTGAATCAAATCCTAGATTTGTAAACCTAGCCAGTTTAGCTACCCAAAACCTTTCAGATAATCTTGTTTTACCTTTAGATTTCATCGTGAAATCATAGCAAAGTCTATTGCTCTTGTATATAGCTCTGATTCTTGACCCTGAAATGTCAAACCTAAAAACCTAACGTTTGTTTAAAAATAACGCATTTTTACAAAAAGAATAATTAAGCCATTATCTCATAAAATTTTTCTGAAAATTTTCTTTAAATGTCTGAAATGTTCACTGAATCTGAAAATATGAGAACATCACTCGTAATGCAAACAATAGAAAATCAGTGTATCTATCAATATCCCCCATCTGGTACTTAGTATTTGAAAATCAAGGGGCATTTTTGAGGCCAAACTAAGACAAGACCCCGTAATCCAATGTCCAAAATGGTACCGTAGTTCGCCGTAAACGCCCTCCATGACCTGAATTTGCCGTAAAACCGATTTCACATCAAATCTTGAAATTAACAGATTATAAATCCTTCTGAATTAAACTTTCTTTGGGCTAGGTAATACACGCAATCCACTGTGGTACCTTAACTAAGGGTTTGTAATTAATCACTAACCTTGAGTTCCCTCTCTTTCTTGTTCAAGCTGATAAAAAGTCGCACAACCTCCACATGTGTAATGACTGGGTCTTATAAGTTTTTTGTTTCACAGGTCATTAACTCTTTGCAATATTCAGAGTTCGATTCATTTGAATAGGTCTAGCTTTGTTGAATTTGTTTTTCATTGAAATCTTTTCTTCTATATGGTAATGAAATTCATATACAAGCTTTCATTCCAAAATGCATTTGGTATAGAAGAACACAAAGATTTTCTTCAATTTGTTTTTGAATATTTTATTCTTTCTTGAATTTGTTTTGATTGTAAATTTTCTTCAGTTCTTACTGTATTTTTCAAAAGAAATTTTACATGTTTTTGTTTTGTTTGGCAAAGAAATGAAATCTTGAACTTGATTTATTTCCTCTTTTCTACTTCATTCCCTCTTAAGTGAATCTCAAAATGAATTCTTGATTTTATATTTGGTTTTTTAATCCTCGTCATCTGGTTTGAAAAGGATAAAGTTGTATTAAAACTGGGTTCCTAATACAATTTGATGACTTATATTTCTGACTAGTAAAATGAGGTTTTAATACAAATACCATTTCCTTTACAACATGACCCCTGTGGTATTTTGCATTGAACCTTCAAAGGATCATTACTAGTCGTTGATAATCTTTGTGAAGCTTTTATAAAAATATACAAGGTAGGAATTAATCCTTCCTCAGATAAATTTAAACTACCTTCCTCGACCACCAAAGAATCAAAACTCGCTTAATTAGGATTGATTTTTGTTATTTTTATATTTATCTTTTGTTTTTAAAAGTTAATAGCTGCATTATGCACAAAAGTTTTCTACTTCTCATTTGTTTCCACTTGTTAAATCTTCTTTTGTTGTTTAGATTTGTTATTCTTGTATCAATATTTTGATTAAAAAGTTTTAATTTTTTAATTTGGATTTGTATTTGTTTTTACTCTTCTCGCAAATCTCGTAAAGTTGCGTGCTCTGCTCTTTATAAATATTGAAACAAATCTTCATTTGATACATAATTAAAATATTTATTTTAGGCTTTGGTTTGAATCTTTGTTGTTCTGGAAACTTTCTTATATATTTTGTCTTTAATTTCTTTATTATTCTCAATCACTGTAACTATTTGCAGAAGTAATTGACCGCTTGTTAAATATATTTATTTGATATAAATACTTTCTATTTTTTCGCTTCCTTTTCCTCGAGATGCTCGATTTATCGCCCGTACATGAACTATTATTCTCTCATAATATTCTTCATTATCCGATAGAAATACATTTACTTGTTTTTTTATAATTAGTATGACCTTACCATTTGAAATGCCATCTAACTTCTTTCTCAGGATGTTTTTTATTTTGTTTATTCTCGTGGGGTTTTTTTAGATTTGAATTTTTTTATCTTTAAATTCCTTTGAATTTTTTATAAGGTAATTCCTATAGTTTTTGATTTTTTGAAATTTGATCAGGTGGAATTGGCATTGAAATGCCATATTGAAAGACAAAAAGAACCTAAATCTTTAGAAGCTTTAGGTCTTTAACTTGATATCGAGTTTCAAGCTGAGGAAATACAAACAGACTCATTTTTTACCATACTTATGAGATCACCATAAGTAAGATTATCAAAAGGAATTGTTCCTCCAAACCCTTTCTTCTAATGTATCTGATCAAGTATCAAAGCCTTAGAAGTCCAAAGGAAGAGGAATCTTTCCCTTCCAAAGAGGCTCTAGCATCAGCTCCATCATTAAAGTTACAGAAAACACACTGCTGATAAATGCTCCTTAAAGTCACCATGTCTCAGATCTCAATTCCTATTGACTTCAAGCTCCTTCTCCATAAAATAAATGACTACCCATAAAATGTTTGTATTGCATAAAATGTCTTGTAACAGAGTCTCTGTTCACTTTCATCATTTGTACTTTAAAATATGAAATCTCTTCTTTCAGAATTAAATAGTTTTCCCACCAAAGCTCTAGAATGTTCCATTAAACCTCGCAAAGATTAATCGGGAAGATTCCAATCAACAATCATCGCAAATAGCGTGAGTCCGCCATTCGAACCCGCTTTAGAAACTGCACTTCATGTCTGGCAGAAGTGCATCTATATTCCAAGCAGAATAGATGTCACTAGCATTATAACTATTTTGTTTTGGCTGTTTTTCCTCGAATTGTAAATCTGGAGGAGTAGGTCTTTGATAATAATTTTTTGATCTTTGATGCCAAGTTTTTAACTTGTTTATTTGTTCTTCTTCTTGTTCAGAAGTTTGTAAATTTTCAATAAGTTGTTGAAACAGTGCAGACTTGTTTCTGATCCACTTAGAAATTTACTTGATTTTAATTGAGAGGGATCTTTTATCTCTATTCCTGCTAATTTTTGAGTTAGCAGTTTTATTAATTCATCATTATTTTTGTTACCTCCTAGTTTTAGGGGTTTTATTGGTTTGAATACAAGATTTTCTTGTTTTTCTTGTTTTTCAGTTTTCTCAGGTTTATAATTTTTTGTAAAATATTTACTTTCAATTCTATTTAATTGAGTTGAAAGTGTTCCTAATATTTGATTTGTAAAATTATTTTGTTGTTGGATACCTTTTATGTCTTTTAGTTTTGTTACTCTATTTTCATCTTCTTTTGAATCAATTTGTTTGAAAGGTGAGGCTATAATTTCTACACCTTGAGCTTTTATTTTAATTTCTTCCAAAGGGGGATGAGTTGATACTATCTTCTTTTCAGAAGTAGTATTTGACTTCCATTCCTTTTGGAACATGTTTATTTGTGAAAAAGGATATTTTATTTAAATTGTTGCGGCATAAATATCAAAATATGTGAACATTGGAATATTCATTTCCATTGTTTCCATAGTTTGATACCATTGTTTTCTAAAATTTTCTTTTACTTCTTGAGATAGTTTTGAGAAAAACCATCTGCTTTTTTCTTTATGTTCTTCAGATTTTGCTTCTTTTCTTAAAAATTCTTTATCTATTTCAAACACATTTTCAGCTGTCATCATGTTGAGCTGAGAGGGCTCATCATTGAGTGACATCATTTGAGAAAATGTTGGAGACCTATCAGGAGAATTTTGAATGTTTGGTTCAGTCCTTGTATATTTTAAATCTGGAATGGTAGAGGAATAGTCTACTTCTTCAAGATTTGGTTGTTAGACATTTGATCCTTCTAGAAGGAGTTCTAATCTAAATAGGAATTAGAAGACCTTGCAGTATGATCTTGTTAAGTTTTCTTTTCTGGCTCAAAATTAATTTGAGCGTTTCCTTGTCCATCTTCTATTATGGATAAGAGTTTTTAGGTACATTCAATTGGTTTTGGAGCTAGAGTTATTTGAAATTCCATTACGAGGGCTAGTAACATTCCATGGAATAGGTTTTGGAATTATATTGTTGAATTTTTCTCATTTGCTTGCAAATTAAAGTTTGATCTTTGAAACGTTGAGGACAAAGGCAATTTGGGTTGACTACTGAAGTCATTACTTTATAGTATACTCTGTATACTATAAGTATATTTCTAGATCTAGGATCCATGTCATAATTTTGAGTTTGGATGTTTAGAGTTAATGCTTTATGAATGCTCTTATCATTCATACAGTCTAACTCTAAGTTTGGATAGCAGGTGAAATACACCGGTCCAAAGGATGTATTTGTTTCCATTAACCACAAAGGAATCTTGGAATTTGTTATGTCTTGCATCTCTAAGACATATGCATATAGGATTTGTCTAACCTAACTGGTTAGGAGTTTATTTCTGGACTAGCTCTATATGAAGAATTTTGAATTTGTCTTTTTTGAATTTGTTCTAGATCCTTAAGATCTGAAGTTGATAGTTCTGTCTCGGTCTATTGAATGAGTATTTTCGAGATTTTGATCCTATAGTCTTTTCTAAATTCAAAAGTTCACATTTTTGTATAGTTCTTTGATGTTTTGTTTTGGCATTTCCCAATTTTTGATGTACTGTTCCCAATCTTCTATAGAAACAGATAGTTTGTTTTCAAATTGTTAGGTATTTTCTTGTATTTGTCTAAGTTGTTCATCTATCCTGGATGAACTAGTATTTGAACTAGTACCTACAAATTTTTTGATGAAATTTGACATTTCTATCCTTTCTATTGTAATTGGGATTCTACATAGAGGGACCCTGCAGGGACCACCTACCACACCACAGACTTTCTGGTGACCAAACGGATACAACTGGGCTGACCAACTTTTCGCGTAGGAATCACAATTATTTGCAGAAGAGAATAAATACAAATTTAATCAAAATTTTGTAGAGCAGCTACGATACCATTTCTATGGACCTTTAACAGAATTTGAACATATAATTTGAGCAGTAAATATTAAAAATTTGAAGCGATATGGTAATTTTGAAATCTTCAAAGTACGGCGGCGTTATATGACGGGTTTCCTGTTGAAACACCACTGTAGTGGGTTCAGGAGGTTTGAAGTTTCCAGCCTGATATACTATTTGAAGTTGAAAATATTTGAACAAACATGCAATCAGTATGTAATATTGAATCAAAATTCAAACAGTATTGAAATTTGAAATGAAATTTATTGAACTTTGAAAACTTACAAACTTTGTTGAAAGCTTTTTGAACTGGAAAGCTTTAACAGTGATGAGCTGGATACAAGGCTCTCAGAGCTTCTCTCTCTAACTCTTTTCTCACTCTAAAACTAATCCTGCCTAACAAAGGAGACAACCCCTCCTTATATAGGAAATTTTTTGGACTTGAAAATAAAATTTGACGTCCACACAGTGGATCACAAGACTTTTCAAACTTTGAAGGGTCACTTGCTTTTTGAAAGGCCACTTTGCTTTTTGAAGAGCCAACAACTTTTGACTCAGCCATTTTGTTTTCTTCTGCAAGTGGAGCTTTGTATTTTGAAAGTGGGAGACAGCCTGTCTCTTCTGTCATCTTTTGAAACGATCTAGAACAATATCACTGAAGGAAAAACACACAGCGGAAGCATGGATCTAGCAATATGATTAAACATGCAACTGTATCTAAAATTCAATATTAAATAAAATTACCTATGTAGATTTGCGAGATCCGTCGACTAGACTTAGATGAAGCCACCAGCCGTGATCTACGCGTCGGATCTCTGACCAGCGGCCAACGCGACCAGCGATCTCTGCACGTCGATCTGGTCCGGCAATGCGCATAGTCAGATCTTCGGATCTATCCTCGGGAGTGGTATGGATGTGTGTGGGCACAATGAATCGGGCGTAGAGAGCTGGATCTTAGAACACTTGAGAAAAAACCAAAGAATAGAAAAATTCTTTCTTTTCTCTTGTTATATTCTCAAAAAATGTATGAAAAAACTTCGAAAAGAAAACCTTGACGAATTACATCGAGGAATAAGCGTTCATATAATAAATTATATTTATTATAAATAGCAGATTCATATAATAAATTATATTTATTATAAAAAACCGTTCATATAATAAATTATAATTTATTATAAATTTATAATTTATACATATAATTTGAGAATACTAAGTGGAAGCCCAAGAGCACATAATTGTAACAATCTACTTGCTCTTGAGTACAAACTTGAGCATAAGCCCCGAAACCATGTAACTCGACTTTTTTGTGTTCTATGGTTCCATTGCGATGCCAGGCTCGCCACTTTCCACTGACTAGCACAGGGATCAACGGCTATTATTAATTAAGGCTCCTTATAATTGAAAGCAATTATCTAATCAAGTGCCACTCACTAAAGGCGAGTTGAACTCCAAAATTAATAATATTGATATATATATTAATTTCCTCCATTGTAAAATATCGATAATTAATTGATTATATTTTACATGTCAATTAATTATTTTAATCTCTTAATTTGGTTCTCACAATGGATCAAATGCAACGGCCGGTGGCTTCATTTATCAAATCTTAGGAAACATATCGAGGATATTTCATACGATTTCCATTTTTGTTTATTTCATAAATACGGTAATTAAACAATCACGTTCCCAAATCATCTAGGTATTGGCCGCGTCAAAATAGGCCTCACATATTGACAGATTCAAAGACCGATAATTATTCAATTACCTATTTAAAATAAACTCGGGTTGAGAAAATAATAATCAAATATCACTTGATTTAATTCCTTTCTGAGAAATTTAACTTTAATCAAATCTTTCTTTGATCCATCAAATGCAAACATAATGCACTTTTGATATTTTATAATAACCAAGGCCAGTTATTTCATAAAATATTCTGAATCTAAATAAAGCGTCCAACTTTATTCAATAGCTGGTGATCTTATTCATTAATTATGAGAACTTATGATCATGTCTTCCATGGAGTATCCATATGACCATATACTGCATAATTAATCTGGACCTTAATACGAAAAATACTAGTGTGCACAAGGTGAAATTAATACCTCATTGAAATTTTATTAACACAGAAAAATACAATAATTTTATTTGTCTTTCTAGCTCGAATAAAAAAACTCCGCTAATCATAAAAATAAGTGCAGTAATCTCTAACACCCATAGAATCATGTCTTTCAAAAGCTTGAGCAATTAGAGCCTTTGTGAATGGGTCCGCTAGGTTTCACTCGGCTATTTTGGTAACCGCTATGTCTCCTCGCTCAATGATGTCTCGGATCAAGTGGTACTTCCTCTCCAATGTGTTTTGTTTCTTGTGATACCTTGGTTCTTTGGAGCGACCGCTCACACGGCCCCCTTTATTTATCACGATTAAGGAGTAATGGGCCGACTGCCTTTGGGTATCACTGAAAGTCCATAATGAACTGTTCCGGCCACACGGCTTCCTTAAATGCCTCGGAAAGCGACAACATATTCAGCACGTAGTGGAATGCGCTACCTACGTGCATTTAATACTCCTCAGACGAACTGACTCCACCATATAGTGTAAACACGTAACCGGAGGAGTAGATTTCCTTGAGTGATATCCTTAGGTAGTGCGTAGGCTTGATGGTTTCTAAACTCCCAACTGGAATATACTAGCATATAATCTCTTGTTCTCCTTAGATACTTAAGTATATGCTTCTTGCAATCGATGTTCTTAGGGATCGATTGATGCAGGCTTACAACTCCTTTGCATATGAATGCTATAAACGATACGTAACATGGCATACATGAGACTACCTACGGTAGGGCATAAGGTATCACACTCATACGTTCTTTTCTGCTCGAGAGTTTTTTTTGGTGATTGCTCCTTAGAAAGATGAATTCCACATGTCTAAGGGTAGGATCCCTTTTGGAATTTTCCATATTTAAACTGACAAGAATTTTATCAATATAAGAGGCTTGAGATAGTGCGACAACTTATTCTTAGGTCTCGTATAAGTTTGATTCCAAGAATATAGTTGGCTTCTCCCGAGTCTTTCATATCAAAGCCCATTTATCTGACCAATCTTTTACACACTGACAACACTTGTTTGTCGTTTCAGATTAACAATATGTCATCTACGTAAGGACTGAAAAACTACCATACATTGGCAGATTCTTTTTTGTAAACCTGAGTTCATCGGGGCTTTTCTCAAAACCAAAGAAATGGCACGATCAAACTTTGTGTTCCATGATACGGATCTTGTAGTCCATAAATGGACCTTTGCAACTTGCATACCATGTGTTCTTTGCCTTTAGCTTTAGACATACGGTTCTTTGCATGTAGATGTCCTACGTTTAAATTGCCATTTAAAAAAGTTTGTTTTGACATCCATACGCCCCGAATCGTGTCGAGACTAGCGGCTCACATTCATCCGGATAGATTTAAGCATGGCTCTTGGCGAAAGGTTTCTTCATATCCTCTTTTTGGGTGCCGCCTTTTGCCACCAATCTATTTGAAGGTTTCCACTTATTCCCATCTCAATCTCTTTTTCTCTTGTAAATCCACTTACACCTATTGGTTTACCCCTTTGGGTGCCTCTGAGAACCAGTGATTGGAATACATAGATTCCATTTCACGGTCCATGGCTTTGCCACTCACCGGCCACATCCACATCTTCCAGTACTTCTTTGTTTGATGGGATCATCTTCAGCATCGATAACAATAACTTGGTAGACTAAGCCTAACGGGACTTATCATGGAGCTTCGCCTTACTCTATCCTTCTGACCAATGACTCCAGCAGTTTGTGGTTCATTGTTGAGCACATAAGGTACTAGTTCCTCTTATCTTTTGGCTCTTACGATTACAGTTCCACATGTATTGGATCTTGTTCCACTGGTTCCTGTAGTGTTCTACCAGTTTATTTCCCTCTTTGAACATCATGGAATCGGTGGTATTAAGAAACGAACTGCTGAAGTGGTCAGTTTGTTCTTGGCGAGTCAAGCTCCTCGAAGTATTTTACTCTTAGGTTTGGGAAATTGCTTATATAGTCTTCCTCCAAAAAGTTAGTAGTACTCACAATAACCTTTTTATCAGAAGGACTATAAAATAGTCCGCCTCTCGTTCCTTTAGGTTGCCCGACAAAACATGCGCCGCGAGCCATAAATGCCTTGATTCCAACTTATTTTGGATCCTTTCTTAAGACATGTGCGGGAGCACCCCGTAGCCGGATATGGCTTAAACTAGGCTTGCGCCCTTTCCTGAATTAGCGGGTGTCTTAGGAACCGTTTTAGAAGGAGCTAAATTCGGAAGATACATTGCGGGTTTCTATGGCATATCCACAGCGATATAGGTAGAGATGAATAAGTAAGCATTGACCTCACCATATCACGAGTTCTATTCTTCTTTACGCAACTCCACCATTTTGTGAGGTGTTCAGTCTTTGATAGTTGTGAAACTATCCCCTCTTGAGTCAAGTAGAACTTAAACTCTCGAATGAAGTATTCACACCTGCGGTCAGGCAGAAGCTCTTTGATATGGAGTCTAATTGGCACCCCACGCCTCGGCGCCATACTCTCGAAATTTAGTGAAAGTTTCAGACTTTTGGCGCATTAGGTAAATATATCCATATCTTAAGTAGTCATCTGTAAAGGTGACAAAATACTCATACCCTCCTCTGGCTTGGACATTTATTGGTCCGCACACATCAGTATGCACACGATTCAGCGGTTTTAGTTCTTGCTTGATATCCTTTGGCTTTAAAGGGCCTTTGGTCATT
Organism: Tetrastigma voinierianum; assembly: GCA_016808115.1. NCBI lineage: Eukaryota > Viridiplantae > Streptophyta > Magnoliopsida > Vitales > Vitaceae > Tetrastigma > Tetrastigma voinierianum. Next base: position 74,028 of record JAEQBH010002066.1, read on the forward strand.
TACTTCCCGAAACAAGATTCACATCTTGATATGAGTTCAAAGTCACAAGGAAGTTAGATCCCACTTTTTACCAAACCATGAATCCTATTAAGTTAATATGACCCTAATCGCAAATGCCAAAGTGTTCATTTTGAAACTTTCCTTTTCTTAGCTGAGCGTCATGCTTATCAAATTTCAGTAATTAAAACATCATAGGACATAGGACTTAAATAATAAAGACCATCACATCAAATCACCGGTACAAATAGCTGAGTTGAACTTCTTATTGTAATAAAGGAATTAAATTCCTTTATTAAACCTTGTTCAAATAAACAACTATGAAATTAAATTCCTTTTTAAAATCGATACATATAAGCAGTCTACTAAACATAAGAATCATCATTATTGAAAAATAATTCCTTGTCCTAATGCTTTAACGGAGACATGTTCTCCATTCCGACCTCAAAAAACCTCATTCTGCAATCGACCAAGCTAGTTTATGCGAACCCTTTGCAAAAGTACTTGAGACATAGTTAGTGAAACTCCCGAATCAATGATCCATTATCATTGCAATTCTCCACTAAACAAGCTTCAACCACATTAAATTACCATTACCTTGCTTTTGGCAATCCTGAGGCAGATGCTTCAGGTGACCCATGCATCCGCACTTGAAGCACTTGCCTTTCGGCTTCTTCATAGCGGTGGTTTTGGTAACTGGTACCTGACCCTTCTGCTTGTTCTTATTCTTTTCCCACCCTTAGGTTTCCCTTTGGGCTTGAAAGTAGAACCCTCAGTCATATGAACACATGACTTCAAGAAAGCCCTTTCGGCACTTTCAAGTTCATGCATCAACTCTGTAGGAGTTAGATCCATCTTGTTCATATTATAATTAACTTTAAACTGAGTAAAGCGATGGTGAGTTGAAATATGAAATCAATTTGGGACCTTTGCTCCGTCTTCATCCACGACACTTCAGCTTGATTGAGATGTGACATCATTTTCGAACGATGATCCCTCACACTTCCACAGTCATTCTAGTGTTCATTATGGCCACCTAGCTAGCGACTGCCTTAAAGAACTTGTTGATTGTGCAAACATCTTATCGAAGTCACGGATCATTCTGCTCCACTCGAGATGAGATATCTGTCCTTTCAAATGACTAGCAACCTTGGCAAGAATATAGCGTGACGATATGTTGCCTTGTCGATTCTCATAGTCTTTTCGAGCTTGGTCGGATGCATTTCTTCTTGAGGCTCATTAGACTTTGGTGTGGTTAGGACAAACTTCGGTTTTCAAAATCGAACAATGTACGAGGTTGGTTTCCATTCACTATAATTATTTCCATCCATAGGCTTTGACTCAAAATCATTGCAAGTGGGTTAAATGATGCCATTTTAAGAAAAAATACACACTAATTAAAACGTAACATCTTACAATAAACATAATCTTAAAATTTAGTTAATCCAAAAACTATTTTTCTGTTTATTGTAAACAATTATTTGGTTTCCATTATAAACACTTACGTTGGGCAAGATATTTATAACAAACTAAATTTGATCATGGAAATGATTAGTATCCTCTTAAGTTGGTTAAAGAGGGAAGATGGGGGAGTCGCGAGCGGACTACTTAAATCCATGTAAACGAGCTTTCACCAAGATAATACATAATCATTTCCTACAATTGTTTCAAAAGAATTTTGGGCACTTAATAAAAATATCATAACCTCGTTAAGGAGTAATAATTAAATTAAGTTTGAATGTTTTTTAACCATTGTTTTAATTTCAAAATTATCTTTAATATCCAAGATTCTTAGACGTTGGGCGGTCAATCTTATTAAAATTTTGAAACTTAATTGAGGTCCTAATCGATAAAATCCAACCATGTTTATCCGTTGGGGCATACAGCGATCATTTATTATTAGACCACAATGGAAACCCTTAGGTTTAAAATTAATTAAATTAATTAAAACCTTCACCATTCAATATTTTAAATAATAGGGATTTCTAAAATTATTTCAAAAATAAAATAATTTTTCCATAATAATTATTAAACTAGATAATAGAATCATAATAATTATTATGCACATGTAATTATCATTGATGCAAGTATGGCACCACCTATTCTGGCATGTTATCACATAAAACATGTTATAAGCATATAATTTAAACCATTCACAAAAGCATTAATTAAATAACCTAATCCATGGTTTTCTAAAAAATTAAAATTGGGCTGATACAAAATATCCTAAGGTTCTGGGCCCCAATTATTTTAGTTTACAAAGGCATAAAGGCCCAAAACTAAAATTAATTGAAACAAAAACCTAACATGTTCTAATTTGAAGGGTAGTAGGTCACGTAGTCCACGAATCAAAAAACCGGCCCGGGAAGAACCACATTTGCCCGGCGAGCGGCCGCGGAGTATTTGCCAAAAGCGACTCCGCCACAGCCCTAAAGCCGAATATCGGTGAAGGGACCGCAGCAGCGAAACTGCCGTGATGTAGGCGCGTAGCGGCGTTTCGGGCTGTAGATCAGATCGGCAACGTCTCACCTCTCTAACGTTTCACGGTAGTCACGTTCGAGATGGTGTCAGATCTTCTCAGCTTTCCAAATAATGAAGGGTGTCTGATTCTGAGTTGAAATTTAAAATTACACTATTTTTAATTAAAAAAAAATGTAAATAAATAAAACAGGGGAAGGCTTGATCTTATGACCTGGCCTCCACATTTACAAACGAAAAATTAATAAATCAAAAATCTACCATGGATGCAGAAGTAATAAATTAAAATAATACATCGTTCATGAACAAAATCATAAAATTAACGAATCTAATCATGCGATCTAACAACAAATAGAACCTAGGTGCCATATACTAAATCAACATCAAATTACATGCATTGTGAATACCTAGATATATTAACGTCATAGCATGCTCGATGCCAATTGAAGGAAAACACAGCGGAAGCATGGATCCCCAGCAATATGATTAAACATGCAAGCGTATCTAAAATTGTCTTAAATAAAATTACCTGGCAGATTTGCGAATCCGTCAACTAGACTTCTAGATCAGCCACCAACCAGCAATCTACGAAGTCGAATCTACTGTGACGACCATATGACCAAGCGATCTACGCGGAAACCCGATCTACGGATCAGCAATCGCACGTCCAGATCTTCGAGATCTATCCTCGAAATTGGTATGGATGTGTGTGGGCACAATGAATCGGGACGTGGCGAATCTTAGAACACTTAGAGAAAAAAACCAAGAATAGAAAAATTCTTTCTTTTCTCTTGTTACGTATTCTCAAAATGTATGAAAAAAAGCTTCAAAGAAAACCTTGAAACCCATTACATCAAGGAATAATTGTTCATATAATAAATTATATTTGTATAAATAACCGTTCATATAATAAATTATATTTATTATAAAAAACCGTTCATATAATAAATTATATTTATTATAAATTTATAATTATACATATATTTGAGAATACTAGAAATTGGGACGAGCACATAATTGCTAACAATCCGCACCATTTGTGGGTCCGGATCTTCCATTCTTCATTAAACTACAATGAGAACAAAGCATCAGTTTGGGTTTGGAATCTTTGAGCTTTGTCCTTTCTCGAGGCAAAGAGCTTTTAGAAAACATTTTCATTCAGTTACTCGAGGGAGTAAATGAAGCCGAAGCACATGTCTTAAGTTCTGTTGGAGGAAGGGTCTTGCTTCTTTATCGTCTTCGTCCCGAGTGCGAGTCGACAAGTTTTGAGAGTGTTTCTGCTGCATCTTCTTGGACTTTTTGAGATATGCCACAATAAGTGAATTTGAAGGAAATGAGTTTTGAGGGTGGGCGGGCATAGGTTGGGACCAAATAGGTACCTTGGGCTTTGAGGTTGAAGGCTTTTTCAACTTGGGCTTTTGGGCTTCAGTCCATTTTTTGACAGCATCAAAGGTTTGGGCTTCAGAAATTTTGAAGGCAGCCCACCATTTGATTTTAAATTCCTGGCAAAAACTTAGGGAATGGGCTTGGATGGAATTGGTAGGTCTTGAAAATCCGACAAAGTCGAGGATTCTAAATTGAGAGCAAAAGAAAAGTGAATAACAATTTCCAGTAGGGAAAAAGCTTTCACAATTTGCTTAGAAGTAGTCAAAACTTTTGGTGATTTCAGGGCAGAAAATAATTGGATTAGCTCCCATAAGAAGCCACCAATCCTGAAACCAATTTGGAAAGATTTTTTGAACTTTTTCATTCAGTTAAAACCGGGAATGAGTTTTTGGCGTCTGAAACATATGGTACCAAGCATTTTTGTAATCATAAAAGTCAAAAGTTTGAGGAATTCGAAATGCTCGAAAATCTTTTATGGGTAAAATATTTTGACCCAAATCTTTTCATTTTAAGACTTTTAAAATTTTGCATTTTGAGTAAGCAATATCATTACCCTCGGGGTTCATGATATGCGAAATTTATCTGAACTCAGGTATCTGAGTATAAATTACGTAGAATCTACGGGTTTAGTATTTCATTGGGCCAAAATACTTTTCATTTTGAAAAATCTTTTTGATTTCAATCTCACGGCGATATATGATCGGGTTCTAAAATTCTGATAACATTTTGTTCTTTTTTTGTTTTGGCAGTAAAAGCAAATTTTGAGTTTGGAAAGGGTTGAGGTACTCCCAAGACTTGAGAAACGATTTGAAGTTTCAAAGGGTTTTGAAGTTTGAGGCCTTTCATTGCATGGGGCCTTGAAGTAGGACCCCAATAGGATCTGGCTTTTGCCTGCTCATTTTCCCTGTAAAAATTCCCGTGAAAGGAAATCAAGTAAAACATTTGAAGATCCTTTTATGAATTCGATTTCAAAATCAAAAACAGATAAACTTGCTTGCCATCTGGCAAAAATCTGTTTTGAAACTAGATTTTGAACATCTTTTTGCAATATTTCTTTTGCACTTTTACAATCAACTCTTAAAAGAAATTTTTTGTTAAAAACATCACTTTGAAATTTTTGAATGCATAAAAAACAATATTCAAATCTCTTTTTAACCGTTGAGTAATTCAATTGTGGACCACTCCAAACACCAGAGTGGAATCTAACAATTGAAATTTTGTTTTGAAAATCTTGTTTTAGGATTCCACCATATCCTATGTTTGAGGCATCAGTCTCTATAATAGGAAAGGCTTCAGGGTGAAGGATACCTAAGCAAGGAAGTTCCTTAACCTGTAATTTGACCTGTTTGACTACCTGGGTATGTTCCTCAGACCAAGGTACTGGATTTTTCTTTAACCTTTGAAATAAAGGTTTAATCAAAATCCTAAGATTTGGGTAAAACTCAGCTACATAGTTTAGGCTACCTAGAAACCTTTGTAACTGTGTTTTATCTTTGATTTCATCAGGAAATTTGTTAGCAAAGTCTATTGCTCTTTGTATAGGTTTTATTTGACCTTGAAAAATGTCAAATCCTAAAAACCTAATGTTTGTTTCGAAACAATTTTATTTTTGTTCTTGAAATAACTAAGCCATTATCTCTTACAATTTTTGGAAAATTTTAAATGTTTAAAAATGCTCTTCAATTGAATTTGAAAATATGAGAACATCATCGATGTAAACAATAGAAAATCTAGTGTATTCATTGAATATTTCATTCATCATATTTTGAAGAGTGCGAGAAGGGGCATTTGAGGCAGCATTACATTCCATTCATAATGTCCAAATGGATCTGTGAATGCAGTTTTGTACCTGTCTTCTGGTTTAATTTGAATTTGCCAGAAACCAGATTTCATATCAAATTTTGAAAATATTGTTGCATTATAAATCGCTGAATTAAATCCTTTTATTAGGTATTGGATACCCTAATCCATTGTAGAGACTTTATTCAGGGTTTATAATTAATCACTAACAACAGGAGTTCCTCTTTCAAGTTACGAAGCTTTTGGACACAAAAGAGTACGCACACAACTCCATGGTGAATGACTTGGTCTTATAAGTTTTTGTTTAAGGAGTCATTAATCTCTTTTTGCAATATTCAGGGTTACGGACTCATTTGAATAGGGGTCAAGATATCTTGTTCAAAAAATCAAGTAAATTTCTTAAGTGGATCCAGAAACAAGTTCCATTATGAACAACTTATTGAATTACAAATACGAACAAGAAGAAGAACAAATAAACAAGTTAAAAACTTGGCATCAAGATCAAAAATTATTATCAAAGACACACTCCTCGATTTACAATTCGAAAACGGCCAAAACAAAATAGTTATAATGCTAGTGACATCTATTCTTGGAATATAGATACTTTACGAACATGAAATCTTTTTTTAGTTCTCATGAAATTCAAATGGCGACCTGCTTATTTGCAATCGGATGATGATTAGATGCTTCCCGATTAATCCTTTGCGGGTTTTTAATGGAACATTAAAACTTTGGTGGGAAAACTATTTAAATGAAAAAGAAAGATTTCATTTTAAAGTACAAATGATGAAGGTGAACAAGACTATTCTGAAGACTTGTTTATGCAATAACCAAACATTTTATAGGTGATCCAACTGTTTATGGAGAAAGAACTTCAGAAGTCCTTCAAAATTTAAGATGCAGAACACTTAGTGACTTTAAGTGGTATCATGATGTGTTCCTAGCAACTTTAATGATAAGGGCTGATGCTAGAGCCCCTTACTGGAAGGAAAGATTCCTCTTTGGACTTCCTAAAGCTTTCAATAACAGAGTCCAAGAATCCCTTAGAGAAAAGTTTGGAGGAACAATTCCTTTTGATAATCTTACTTATGGTGATCTCATAAGTATGGTAAAAAATGAAGGTCTCAAGCTGTGTTCTCAACTTAAACTCCAATATCAAGTTAAAAAAGACCTAAAAGCTTCTAAAAAAGATTTAGGTTCTTTTTGTGCTCAATATGGCATTTCAATGCCAACTCCACCTAGTCAAATTTCCAAAAAATCAAAACCTTATAGGGAATTACCTTATAAAAAATTCAAAAGATTTAAAGATAAAAAATTTAAATCTAAAAAACCCCCTGAGAATAAACAAAATAAAAAACATCATAAGAAAGAAGTTAGATGTTTCAAATGTGGTAAAAAGGGTCATATTGCCCCTAATTGTAAAAACAAAGTAAATGTTCTATCAGATAATGAAGAAGAATATTATTCAGAGAATAATAGTTCATCTTAAGAAAGCGATAAATCTAACATCTCAGAAAAAGAAATAGAAAAAATAGAAAACTGTTTATGTCAAATAAATATGTTAACAACTGATCAAGAATTACTTCTTGAAATGATTGATCAGATTGAAGACAAAGAAATTAAGGCAAAATATATAAGAAAAGTTTTAGAACAACAAAATTCAAAACCAAAGCCTAAAATAAATATTTCAAATGCTTATCAAATGAAAGATTTGTTTCAATATTATAAGAAACAAGAACCTGCAACTTTGCAAGATTTGCAGGAAGAAGTAAAACAAATACAAATCCAAATTAAAGAATTAAAACTTTTTAATCAAAATATTGATACAAGAATAACAAATCTAGAACAACAAAAAGAAGATTTAACAAGTGAAACAAATGAAGAAGTAGAAACTTTTGTGCATAGTATGACTATTGTACAAAAACAAAGATGGTATACAAAAATAACTTTAAAAATCAATCCTAATTACAAAGCAGTTTTGATTGCTTTGATTGGTCGAGGCGATTTAAATTGTATACGGGAAAGTTAATTCCTCTTGTATATTTGTAAAAACTTCACACAAAGATTATCCAACATTAGTAATGATCCTTTGAAGGTTCAATACAAAATACCACAATGTCATATTTGTAAAAATGGTATTTGTATTAAAACCTCATTTTTACTAGTCAAAAATATAAGTCATCAAATTGTATTAGGAACCCCGTTTTTAATACAACTTTATCCTTTTCAAATAGATGACAAAGGATTAAAAACCAAATATAAAAATCAAGAAATTCATTTTGAATTCATAAGAGGAATAGAAGTGAAAGAAATAAATCAAGTTCAAGATTTCATTTCTTTACTTCAACAAAAACAAAAACATGTAAAATTTCTTCAGAAAGAAATACGGTATAAAGAATGAAGAAAATTTACAATCAAAACAAATTCGAAAAGAATAAAAAATATTCAAAAACAAATTGAAGAAAATCTTTTTGTTCTTCTATACCAAATGCATTTGGAATAGAAAACGACATATGGTTTCATTTTCATATGAAAAGATTTCAATGAAAACAAATTCAACAAAGCTAGACCTATTCAAATGAGTCGAACTCCTTGAATATTGCAAAAAAGTAATGACCTCTTAAACAAAACTTATAAGACAAGTCATTCACCATGGAGTTGTGCGGCTTTTTATGTCAAGCGGAGGAACTTGAAAAGAGAACTCAGGTTAGTGATTAATTATAAACCCTTGAATAAAGTCCTCTGATGGATTAGGTATCAATACCTAATAAAAGGATTTAATTCAAAGTTTATAATCTATGATATTTCAAAATTTGATATGAAATGCGGTTTTACGGCAAATTCAAATTAAACACGAAGAAGCAGTGCAAAAGCGCATTCACAGTACCATTTGGACATTATGAATGGAATGTAATGCCGTTTGGCCTCAAAAATGCCCCTTCAGAATTTCAAAATATGATGAATGAAATATTCAATGAATACACTAGATTTTCTATTGTTTACATTGATGATGTTCTCATATTTTCAAATTCAATTGAAGAGCATTTCAAACATTTAAAAATTTTCCAAAAATTATGGGAATATTAAACCCCAGTTATTTTGCAGCAAAAATAAAATTGTTCAAGAAAGCAAACATTAGGTTTTTAAGTTTGACATTTTCAGATTAAATAAAGCCTATACAAAGAGCAATAGACTTTCTTAACAAATTTCTGATGAAATCAAAGATAAAACCACGATTACAAAGGTTTCCTAGGTAGCCTAAACTATGTAGTGAGTTTTACCCCAAATCTTTAGGATTTTGATTAAGCGCTGTTCAAGGTTAAAGAAAATCCGGTACCTTGATCTGAGGAACATACCCGGGTAGTCAAACGAGGTCAAGTGCGGGTTAAGGAACAGCTAACGGGTATCCTTACCTTTGAAGCACTTTTTCTATTATAAAGGCGATGCCTCCCGAACATAGAGTTATGGTGGAATCGCAAACAAGATTTTCAAAAACAAAATTTCAATTTATTTAGATTCCACTGCGGTGTTTGGTAGTCCACAATTGAATTCTTCCAGCGGTTAAAAAGAGATTTTAGCCCAATTTGTTTGCATAAATTCAAAAATTTCAAAGTGATGTTTTTAACAAAAAATTTCTTTTAAGAGTTGATTGTAAAAGTGCAAAAGAAATATTGCCCAGATGTTGAAAATCACGGATTTAAGCAGTTTTCTTAGGATGGCGATTTTATCTGTTTTTATTTTGTCAATTCATAAAAGGATCTTCAAATGTTTTACCTGATTTGATAAAATATTTATATATAGGGTTATATGATTTTTTATGGTTATTTTAAAATTATATATTATTTTTTTAATCTTATTATTTAGTAAAAAATTATAAAAGTTCATTATTTAAAATGAAATAAAAATTACTTAAAATCATGTGATAAGACATTATTGTCAATTTTTTTCTTTTTCATTTTGATTTAAGTATTGCCAAACAATGGAATGGAAATAAATCATCATTCCCATGTAAAATTCCCCTAAACTTATCCAACCACCAGGAATATAATCAAATTATTTATTCCATTTCATGAGAAATAAGAATGGAAATTTATTCTTTATTTTCATTCCTTATTCCAATATACCAAACACATCCTAATAGTTTTTTTTTTAAATTCTCAAATATTTTATATTAATATTATTTATATACATTTTTTAACCGAGTCATCTAATTTTTTTTTTAAATAAATAAAAAAATCATATCTTTAAAATCAATTTGATAAATAGACTCTACTTACATGTCTTTTTTTCCTTTAGATATATTTTTTATCTTTCGTATATATTCTTTATTAATTTTATTATTATTATTATTTGACAAATTTTTAGAAATTAACTTTGAGATTTAGAAAATAACTTTAAGAAAAAATTTGGGAGCATCTCTTGGTTGGTGCTTCTAGTGGAAAAATCCTCACTCTCACTAATAATTTGATGTCTACTTTTTCTAACAATTATTGTCTTAAACCATCTCTTCAGGAATTAGAATTTGAGACACTAAAATATCCTAAAACTACCTCATTTTGTTAAAATTAATTTGTTGCTCTCTCAAACTTATTATTCTTTAATCTTGATCTTATTGATTTAATATTTGTTTATTATTTTAATACTTAATTCATTCTCTATTATTTTTTAGCTTGATTTACTTTTAAAAATGACTATTTAAAATTTTCTATTAATATTTTTTATTAATTTTCTTTTATTGATATTTCTTCTTTTAACTTTTTATTTTAAATGATATTAAATGAAAACTTACTGCTCCTATATATATATATATATATATATATATATATATATATATATATATATATATATATATATATATATATAAGACCCCCACTCTAGAATTATAAGAGATTTAGTAAACACCGTTTTCCATTGTCTAAAAAATTGAGATTATGATCAGAATAATGACTAGATAGATTTGAAACGAGACAAATAGAAAGGGGTTAGAAATTTCTCAATAAATGAAATGCCTAAGGCTTAAAAATTGTCCTTTTAAGCTATTTGAGAGTTATCTATGAAAATATTAACATAGAAGTTATGAAATATATTATTTTATTCAAAAAAAAAGAATATACTATTTTATGCAAGTAAATATCATAAAAATTATTTTATTTATCACTTAAATGACCTACAATTCATTTTTTGTATGTGTTGAATAGAAAACGTAATTTAAAAAATAAAAAGAAATTTAATTTGGTTTTTTTAATTTTTTTAAAGCAATTTGATTTTTTAATTATGTTTACTCTTTACTTAATTTTACTATTAGGACTTGTTCAGCTCATCCAATTTCATTGGGCTTTGGTCAATTAAAGGAGCGAACATATCAATATATTAAACCACTGCAATTTTCTAATTTCATATTCATGGTGTACTACCCTTAATATTATATTTTATATATAAATTTAGAAGAATTGAATTTATATCCACTAATAATTTTTTGAAAAATCTTTAAAATATTTTATAATAATATTCTTTACATGCATTTTTAACGAGTCATGTAATTATTTTTGTAAATAAATGTTATACTTATCATATTCTTAAAATCAATTTAATAAATAGACTTTAGATATATGCTTTTATTTATTTAGATACTTTTTATCCTTTAAATATTCTTTATTATTATTATTATTATTATTATTATTATTATTATTATTAGTACTACTTTTTCTTTCTCCATAGATAAACATCTATATAAAAAGTAAAGACCAAGATGTTATGTGCTAATTTGTTTTTCTTCATAAACCATGGTAATTGATTTTAAGTTTTATTTTTCCTTTTCAGTGTATTGAAGTTCTTTTAGGTCTTCGTTTATTATGATAAATTAGGGTTAGTTTCAAGAACACTGACTAATTATAGCATTTTCGTAATCTTTGGTTTCATTTTCAATTTTGTAGATAAAGTACAAATAAAGGTAATAAATATTTTCTTATTTTAATTTTTTCATGTTAGATTCTTGTTATTTATTGTAGTTTTTCTTTTTAAAATAGTTATCATTGTAGGTTTTTTTTTGACAAAAAAATCCATAGAAATCCTGTCTTTTTAAATCTCGAAATGCTCTACCAATAGGGTCATGTGGACGAGTTATATCATTGTAGTTTTTTTTTTTTTTTTTGAAACAAGTTATATCATTGTAGTTAAAAAATGAAAATAACAATATAAATTTTAATATCCGAACTTGCAAAATATCTAACTTGTTCTTATGGAATGTTTATTGATATATTTGTTTTTGGAAGAAAAAACCTCAAATAATAAGAACTCAACAGCATGAAAAATATAATATATTTCAAAGAATTGGAACGATCTATTTATCAAATCCCATAACATTATAATTTCATTTTGAGGGATAATTATATACTATGAAGAAAGTGAAAATGTTTTAAGTTATTGTCAAATGATAAAAGATAATTGTGATTTAAAAATTTTAAGTTATTTTTTCTATTATTTTCATATAAACGGACCAAAACCCACTTTTCCCTATAAATTATATTTTTCTATAAGTTTTTTCCTATAAATTGTTAAATACTACAACAATTTAAAATATTTTTATCTGAAATTTCTCACAAAAAATAAATTTGACATAATTTAAAAGTACAGGCAATTTGGAGGGTGTCCATGAAATTAATCCTTTTATTATGTGAATAATCATTTTAAGTGGTCTTGAAACCACCTAAACTTTTGCCACTAGACACATGGAGGCAAATCAAACGAAATAGTCGTTATCTTCGCGGGTTTTTTCCCATTCACAAGTAAACCGTTAATAACAGGACTTATTCACGTGCTTCACATAAACCTGTATACCAAGTCAAGCTTAGGTAAAAAGACTAAATTATCCCCGTATTTTGCCCCAAAGCATAAAATTTAAATAATATTAATACCTCCAAAAATCCAAAATAATTATAATAAAACGAAAACATTACCATTAGAATGTTCTTTTTAAGATGTCTTTTGTAAACGAACAGTAATTTTTTATGTTTTTAAGATTTCTTATAGAATTCTGAATGTTATTTAAAAATTTATCTACACTTCAAAAAATTACTCAACTAACAATAAAATAAAATCAATCATAGATTATAGATAAATGATGGATAAGGTATTGTTCATAGTCCAATTTGATTTCCCATTTTAAAAGCATTTTTTCTTTTTTCTTTTTTTTTAAACAGAAGAAAAGTTTTTTAACATTTTACTTTCACGATTTTTAAGTTATTTAATTAAACAGGGAATTAAACTCATACTTTAATCATATTATCCAAAAAGAAACATTCCTTAAGGAATCAAAGTGTAAATATTGAAATAATAAAAAACATTTATACTAAAAATAGATTAAAACTTTTCCAGAAAAGCAAAAGGAGATGAAGTATATATATACATAAAAGAAAAAAAACTTGAACAATTTACGGTGTTCAGAGATTTTATTATGACAAAATTTAAATAAAAAATCTATTACTCATGTAAGAAGGAAATGGTGATAATATTAGTTCTTATCATTCTCTAGAACTTCCTTTTGTGTTTTTGCATGCAACTTACTTTTGTTATAAATTCTTTTTTTTTTAAACTAAAAAATGTAAAAATGATATTACTTTTGGAAATAATATTACTTTTGTTATAAATTCTTTTAATATGTATAAATTATATCAATGTTTTATTTTACATCTAAATTGTGGGGAATAATAAATCTTACTTTTTACAAATAAAAGGAGAATATCGTCTTTTCACAAAAAAGAAAAAAAACTGAAAAAAGAGAGAAGATAAGGTCAACAAGCAAACCGATAACAAAAAATTAAAAAATAAAATTACAAACTGATATAGCTCTTTCATTCTTCTTTTCCTTTTCTCTGTATCCTTGTTCTTTCAAAGGACAAATCTAATGAAGGAAATAAAAAAATAAAATAAAAACAAAACAAAACGGAGGTTTTTTGTTGAGGAGTAGCGGTTAGAGAAAGAAAAAAAATAGTGTTGAAATTGGCATCCTGATAACAAGGAGGTGGTTACTGGTTCCGCAGTTTTCTGATATCCTCTCACCCCATTTTTCTCCCTTCTCTTAACTTCCCACTCTCCTCACCTCTCTCTCCCACACTCTCTCTCTCTCTCTGTGTCTGAGACTGCGCTTTTAATAGTGGTGTAGTGCAGTTATAATCAGTTTGTATAGTTTCTTTGTTGTTTACTTCATTTCAAGGTCTAACCTCATTCAACAAGCAGACTAACTTGATAGATTTAGGTACCATTTCATTCTCTTCATTTCTTCTTCTTTCTTTAGTACTGAACCTTTTTCTTAGTATCTGCATTTATTTATTTAATGATTTGACTGAAAATAGTTGCTCTACAGGTTCTGAGTACCATGGCGGCTTTGAGTTTCTGCACAAACTGGGGAACTGATCAGCACCTGTTCCGATATGAGCCACTTACATGCAGCGCATTTAGAGTGTCCTTGCAAAGAGCTTCACTTTTTGGAGGAGTTACGGATTTGCTGATACTTTCAAGGACCCGGATGAGTACTTGTACTCTGACGACTCCACCTCACCATCTCCTCCCTACTTCTCTACCCTTCCGGACCATCTCATCTCCTCTCCTCCCCAAATCTTTCCGCCTCAAGAATACGAGTCCCACTCTCTACCCGGAAACGCCAGAAGCACTATGAAGATCAATACTACTACGATTTTCCATCTGCAATTTCCATGGTCCGGAATTGATGCTCGTTTCAAACCCGCTGCCGGAGTTTCAGACGACTCCGCCCTCGGCGTTTTATGGCTATGCGAGTGTGGAGAGCAGTGGGGGGAAGAAAGGCGACAGAGAGAGCTTGTCGGCGCAGAGCATTGCGGCGCGGGAGAGGAGGAGGAAAATCACTGAGAAAACGCAGGAGCTTGGGAAGCTTATTCCTGGTGGCAAATAAGTTGAACACTGCTCAAAATGTTTGAAGCTGCTTTCGATTGCGTCAAGTTCTTACAGGCTCAAGTTGCTATTCTTCAACCTGGCGGTTCACTTCAGTAATTTATTTTTATTTTCTTTGTTTTATAACTTTGTGAACTGATTGGTTACTCAGAAAATAATTTAATGCTTTTTTTCTTGGGATTTTTTAAAATAATTTTATTAGAAAATCATAACTTTTCATAATATTACAAAGTAAGGAAAGGGTATCTTTAGCTTTGTTGTACAGCATGATGCAAGAGAATAGCAGACCATGGTTGTATAATGCTTTTTTGGGATTTAAAAAATAATTTTATTAGAAAATCATAATACAGAGGGTTAGGAAAGGGTATCTTTAGCTTTCTTGTACAGTATGATGGAAGAGAATAGCAGACCACGGTTGTATAATGCTTTTTTGGGGATTTTTAAAAGTAATTTTATTAAAATCATAATTTTACAAAGGGTTAGAAAGGGCATTCAGCTTTGTTGAATGTACATTTATGAATAGTTAAGATCTATGTTGTGAATGTAAGAGAACAACCATGTCAACATCTCTTGAATCACTTAAGATTGGCTTACTCAGAAAATTAAAGACGACTTTTTTCTGTAATAATTTTATTAAAAAAATCATAGTTTTTGTTACAGGAGATTTTTTTTTTTTTTTTTTTTGGAAATTATGTATGTTTTTAATGTTTATTTTTGTGGATGTCTGCAGCAGTATAACGAGGAAGTATTCTATGTAGAAGAGCTCCAAGCAATTGCATCTCTAATAATTCAAGAGAAGCTTTATTCTGTGGAGAAGTGTTTGGTTCCAAAGCAATTCTTGGAAACCCTAGCAAATGATGAAGTTCTGCTTCAATCAAATCCTTTCATCTTGAATGGCCTCCATCACTTGATTCAACCTAATGACTGATCAAATTTATTTAAAAGTCTTGTTTTTGTTGTTATCAGTTAGTAAGCTAGCACTAACTTTTTTTTTTCTTTGTTTTTTGTTGTCATTGTTGTTCTAATCTTGTTTCTTGTAAATTTCTCTTTTCCAAGGAATAGATTAGGGCTTTTTGCCATTTGTCTTTTAAGAAAATTAATGTTATGACCACAAACAGCATCTTTCTTATTGTTTATTTATGTTGTTGAGTTCTTAACAGTATTTGTTCTTAGAGGACTATAAAATGAAGTTGTGTGAAAAATGACATTCTAATTTCTTGTTCTTTGTGATTTTCATCACAATAAAGATGTACTACTTTTGAGATTAAGCTAATGTTGTTTCTATTCGTTAATTTGATTAAAAAAGACCCTATTAAATTGGGACGGATAGTAAATAGTAAGGAAAATAGTAGAGGAAAGATAAAAGAAAAAATAAATAAATAATAAGTTAAAGGTGTTTGTACTAATAAAATTGCAGATGTTATGCATGGGTATGCACCCTAAAACAAGTGTTAAAAGTTAGTTTAAAATATTTTAGGAAAATGAAAACATGTAATTTTAAATTAAAATTTAAACAATATTTTAAAAATATCAAAATAAAATAAAGGTTCTTTTAGAGAAAAATGAAGGATAAATATTAATGTAAGTTTTAGTTATTATTTTGGTCAATGAAATAAGCTAAAATTAGATAAAATTTCAAAAAAAAAAAAAAAGGAAGAGAAGTAAACAATTATGGAATGTTTTGAAAATATAGGATTACTTCAAAATAATAATTATATTTATATTGATTTGATATTTGAGTTACGAATGAGACGGATATTTTATTAAATTGATTTATTTCCAAAAATTCACTTATTGTAATTCTATCACCTCTTATAAGAACTTGTACACTGGCCCTGCATTAACTATTTGAAAAATCATTTCCAAATCAATTGCTATTTTTTATGAGATTGAAAATCAATTAAATCGCTGAATTTTGAAGCTGCCGTTCCAACTTAAAGATAAAAGCTTCGATCAAGCCTACTACTCAAAGGAATCCAACGATAAGAACTTTCAAGAAAATATTAAAACAAAGGTTTTCATAATCCCAATTTATCATTTCTCTTCCCATTTTTTTAAAAAAAAATCTAAAATATGAAAAGTCACAACATTATGTTAGACCAAAATTTTATTTAAATATGAAAAGTCAAGAAGTAACTAAAGACCAAATTTCATTGTTTACTTAAAAGGCAGTTAAATAATTAAATAAGATCTTAGGCTGGTCAAACATGAAATTTTGGCTTTTAATTATTTCCTCGACCACTAGACCAGACTGTCTCTTCTATAAAAAAAAAAAGTATATTGAACTCCTTTGCATCTTTAAGTGAGCTTGTGTACGTTAAGTTTGCATCTTCAAGCGGGCTATTGTTGGGATGCTTGCATGCATCATTCTCCCTGGGTTGAAGAAAACTCGCCCTCGAGTCTAGTAATTCATTGTTGAATATCTTTATATACTCTTTTATCTTCATGTTTTATGTTTTTAATGTTGTTTTTATATTAAATAAGAGTTCTAATGTTTTATTTGTTTATATTTGTGTCTAGAACAACCATGGGAAGCTAAATCGAAAGAAATCAAAGTAAAACAAAGTGAAAAGCAAAAATAAAATCAACAAACTCAACATGCATGCAGCAAGCCTTTGACTTTCAATCTCAGAGGATACTTATGGCTCTATTCTTGGCACTATGGATTCTAGACATCTCAAGCTTTCCATAGAGCCTAAGACAGCTTCATTTGGAGTTCGAATGAGAAAGTTATAACCTTTGAAAGAAACTCAAAAGAATAAGGAAAAACTTAGCAATAGGCCAACATTGCGATGTGGATTACGCCTTCGCAACGTGACGCACGTATCTCCAACATTTGCCCACGCGCACGACGTCAAGTGTCGCTCAGTGCATTTCAACCCATTTTTGAGCCTAAATCAAAGAGATTTCTTCCTATGAATCTTTCAAATCCCAAAGAAGAAAGCTTTTGATGCAAATTGAACCGTTGTATAGAGAATGAGATCGCTTCAAAGAAAAATTGGCAAAAGTGCTTTTCTCTAGGTATTACTTTAGCTTTTTTTACCATTCAGCAAAGGCTTAGTTTTGCCTATTCTTTCCTATTGATAACCCACATTCAAAGGGGTAAGTTTCACTTTGGGCTTCATGGTAAAAGGATGAGAAGAGGGAAGGAAGCCTTTTGACATATAAAAAGTATTTTCATACAAACATGGCCCATAAGCCATATTGTATGCAGGGGACAATTGTTGACACTAAAAATAATTTTTTGGCCCAATTGGTAGTGGAATGGGTCGAATGAATATATGCCCAAATTAAGTTCAACCCAATTCCAAAAAGCTCGAGCCTGTAAGAATCAGCCAATAAAAAGGTCTAGTGACATTTTTAGAATTTTTAAATAATTTGTCAAAGCTGTCAGCTACAAATATTGAGACTTTATCTCAAAGGTAGAAGATGAAGGAGATTTTTTTTCCAAGTCATAACATGGCAGAGTACGTGAGTGTGTAGTTATTGGAAGTGGGGAAAGTTATCAGAATGACCTCTAGTGGAGACATGGACATATTTACTAGAAAAAGGGTTATATAGTTACTGCTAAGAAATGCCTATAAAAGGAAGACTTAACATCAGAGCAGGGACGGACTTTCAAACACTCAAAATGTATCATTTCAAAGATTTTTCAGTCTTCTACAAGTTCATCAATTGTCTTTTCCGGATTCCTAACTTAGTTTTTATATGTTCTTTCCAAGCATTTGTTATTTCAAAGCTTTCTTGCTTTAGCATTTCTTTTCAGTCTAATTCTATATTGAAATTTGTTATCTTTCAAACTAGTTCATACGCTTTTTCTTAGTTAATTCAATACTTTCAAAATATTTTATGCTTAAATTCAGAACTAGGAATCCGCGCTTGAGAAGTTAGATTTCGCATGTTAATTTGGAAATACTTCCACTTCCTAGCATGTCATGATTCACCAATTCCCTTGCTTTTTGTATGTTCTGGTGAATTCCACAAGAAAATTACCAACAAACAATAAGTTAATTTTATGAGATTTCATTTCATTGTAATTATAAAATTGATCATATTATTAAAGTCCAAAAAATTGGGTTGAAATGGACTTACCTTAGAATTTTAGAGAATTGAAATTTGAATTGTGAGTTGTGGAAAGTTGGAATTTGAGTTGAGAATTTTTAAAATTGGATTTAATTAAAAATTTTGTGGGAAATAGGAATTTGAATTAAAAAACTGTGAACTTGAGAATTTGAATAAGAATATTTAGAAATTGAGAATTGACTTAGAATTTTAAGAAATTTGAGAATTTGAATTAGAATTTTGAAAATTGGTAATTGATTTAGGATTTTAGAAATTGGGAATTGTGATACAACTACCCATGTTGTATTAACTGGTGGAAACGTAATAGGACTATCTATGGGTCGTACACTATCCTTTTTAACAATCTTAGGCCTGTGTTCATCCATTCCTTTACAGTTGAGTTGTAGCTTGAAGCATTTACTTTTATGTGCCCTTTGGATTAATATTTGTCATTTATTTGTCATTGATGACGCATAAAAGTAAGGTTCGCCTATAAAAAGATGGTTCTTATATGAGAACGGAAGTTTACACCTTATTTACTGCTTTTATTTCGATATCTATGCTTCTCGTATAAAATTTAATCTGCCAATGCATCTCAAAAGATAAAATTAATACTGGATGGTATATAAAGCTCGCTCTCATAGCGAGAACCAGCTTTTATAACTCGAACCTTAAAAGCAAAGAATGAAAATATTCCGCTTTCGACGGATATATCGGCATTGATTTTACTTGATATATCGTGATATATCGAGATATATCGGTGATATTTTTATATGAATATCGATATATCGAAAAATTAATAAAAAATACTTTGGAATTGGATGAAAAACATCTTTATAAAAGTGTAAATGACATTAATAATGAAATATGGTATCGGGATATTATATCACAGTACATATTCTTTCACACCAAAATGAAGATCGATGTGGCTCCATCGTAACATTTGATGAAGGATCCCATCTTGGTAGCAAGACAATAGTCATACTCAAGACATGGTGTCTGATAATATTGATTATAAGATCTAACATGCCATGTATAAATGTCTGTCTTCACTTGTACCCACAACCTCTCCATGGATGGGAAATCGGGGTTCACCCACATGTCTGCTTTGAAATCCTTGCTGCATTTGATATGGAATGTTGAATGGCATTTGTTCATATGGATAATTTATCATTCCATATTCTTCACCAATTGAAGCCAAAGATTTAAGAAGGCTGACCATAAGTCATTGTGAGGAGGAAAAAATGTTGCTGTCATTGGATGAATCACTGTATTGAGTGCCAATGCTCATAGATTCAAAACTAGCCGACAATGAATCCTCATTGTGATGTGCCATCCTTCGTTGTCGACCTTTATATGGCTTTCCAATGGCTCCAATACCTGCACCAGCTCTCCTAGACCCGTGGTCTTCATCTTGTGTAGCATGTGTGAAATCATCTTCACCAGTGAATGGACTCAATGGATATTGACTTATTTGTCGATCTGCAATATCTCCACCATCATTTCCAGTATCACTACCATCATTGGTCCCCTCTCCTCTTGAGCCATCATTGCCTGTAGTTGAAGTACCGGCAAAACTAGGTCTACTACTATGTTCAGCACTTGAATCAAATGAGGGTCGAGAATCAACAGCGGGCTGAACTGAGTCTCTCATGTCTTGACTGAAACTTTCACTATTAACTTCTTCAGATAAAACACGGTCAACATCAACACCAGCTTCTCGAACATGCGCAGCAATTCGTGGATCAGGATTTCCATCTTCATCATCCAAATGGAGAGGTCTAACCCATTGGAATAATTGATTATCCTCTTCTTCACCAAAACTGGCTTCTGAAATGTTTCTGAGTAAATCAAGGTAATTTCTTTCAGCAACTTTATCTGGACTCTGTTGCATATCACGTATCTTTAGTTTCAGTTATAGTAACAAAACCAATTGTTGGAGCTTAGGTAAGCAAGTCGATTTCTTTGTTTTGTATGTATTAGGAGCAAATGTGCTCCAATTTTCTCTCTATACATGTCAAGAAGATGCGCTGGGCAAGAACTTTAATACAAATTTCCTCAATGTGAGTGTATTTATACATGAAATCCACCATTTAGCTGCAAATAAAAATAAGTAACATTCAAAATCTAATAATAACATGAAAATAGGCTTATTTTTGTAATGTTTTAATGAGTAGCCACACTAACCGTGAACCATTAAATCTCTTTTCGAGGCTATTGCCGCTTATCACCAATCCTTCTTCGTGATTCGTAAACATTACAAGTCGGAATTGAAAATATACATGTCTAATCAGTATAAGTGTAAGTTTAACCAACAAATTGAATCGCGATTAGATTTGTAACCAATGATGTACCTTTATTTCCAAAATTACCAATGCCTAGTAGTAGAAGATAATCTTGCAAATACTTCAGAACAAATTCGAGTAACTCGTGTGGTCACTACTAACTCATGTCTATATTGAAACCTTGGATTCAAATAATATGCTACAAAGTGATTTAGAATTAGTATGTCATAAGAGAAAATAATATACATTAAGTGTGATTAAGATATCGCTTAAGTTACCCGTCGCGATGAAGAGGATGTTTGAGCTGCTCTATCCCAACGACCGCGATGATTGTTTTCGACTCAATCTTTGGCATTGAGTTGATGTAAATTTTGCTTCACATTCGAATCAACTCATACACAAATGGTGTTGGTTAATGACTTTTAATCAACAATGCGAAGAATCGTATATAAGGCTCATAGATTGATACTAGCTTGAGACCTTCTCCAATATGTATGATCACGAGCACTTCAACATCATGTCCAATGGTCGTATCGACTGCTTATGAGTAGCTCTCCATTCATCACTAATAAAGATCTTCTTCAAATCAGCCCTCTTTTTAGAAGGCTTAGGCGATGTAATTTCGTTGCAATCTTGTTCTGACGCACAATATCTCCACTACGCACTTTCACTTTCGCAAGCAACTAACCATGATTGTAGATTTAAGTCAGATTTCAAGGCATCGGGTAATTAATCTCAAACGGTACTTTAGCAATGTCTTCAAACATCAAGTCAATGCAAGAAGTCATGATGAGTCCAATATAAATTGTACTTTATTAGCAACTTTCCCGCCTTCACAAAATGCTTCGATCCATTGTTCAGAATAATTTGCACAACATTTGTTTCACCTACTTCCTTGATCACGCCGCCCTTCAACAAACCGTAAATGTATTTGTTGTCTTTTATCTTGCCTGATGCATCAACTAGACTTGAGGAATATTAAAGCTCTTCGAATATCATGAAATTAATAATGCTCACTGTGGTCTCATTCCATCCATCATAATCGTACACCCATGTCTTCCATTTTTCCCTTCGATGTTCACATAATCTTCCATGTCTTTACACTATATCCAAGTATTTGTTTTTGATTTCATATGTGGAGATGGTGGTTCTATTCCCATGCCTACACGTAGAATTAATGAAATACTTATCTAGTTTTCAATTATAATAGAAGATAATAATTTATTAGAAACTGAAAAGTGATTGTCACATAGCCAAATTGCTAGCACCAATAATCATGGTGAGAGTCTGCTTGTGAGGCTCAACACCTCATATATGAAGAATTTGCCGATTAGCCTGGCCCATCGTTTCTTGATTGAACCACCTTTGAAAAGATTTTTAATTTTGTTTTGCTGCCGAAGATTTGTATACTTATTTGGAGCAAGCAGGTGATGGATCCGATTGTCTCATACTTTGAGATCTTTGCATGCCTTGTCGATTAGTTTGGCTAAGTGAACAGGAAGGCTCACCGTTGCAATATTCAATTAGAAATCACAAATCTGCTTATTTAAAAAAAAATTCAATTTAATTTAAACATTTACCCATTTTTCTTGCCTCTCATAAATCCTTCCTTCTTCTTGTCAGTTTGCCCACCCAAGAATTTTTTGATGCACGATACGCCGAAAAATTAAAATTTTTCTTCAGGGTCATATCACCCTTATTGCCATACATCTTCCTCTTCTTCCTCCTCATCCTCATCATCATCATCAACGGCACGCTCATCGCCCCTTATTGTGCCTCGCTGTAGTTCGCGAATTTCTTCTATATCACCGGCCGCTTTTCTTTACTGTCTAAAGTCGTTTACTGTTTCACTTCCTGAGTAGTATTACTGGGCACTTTTTGTATTAGAGCCGATCCCAAGATAGGTGATATTTAAAGCAGTGATCCCACATTTCTTATCACCAAACCACGACCGTGATATCAGACCATTTCTATTCTCCTCCATATGTGTGCAATATTTCCATGCCGGATTCGCCTCCAATATTACTTCCCCTCCACTAACCATCCTATTATTATACAATTGAAAATGAATTTATTTTCATATAAAACAACAGATTTATTATATATATATATACACAATATTAACTAATATATAACTTACTTTTAAAATATTAACTAACAATAATTAATTTATTAATATGCATACATAATATTAACTAATATATAATTTATTAATATGCATACATATATAATTAAAGTGGGAAGTTATTTTAAAGAATACACCACTATTAAATTTATTATAGTATATAAACTATATTATTATATGATATTTACTTTAAAGCTTAAAAATAATATATTTATATTTTATGCAATTTATAATCTAATGAAATTATAAAAAAAAAAACTAATACAGCATTTAAAGAATACACCACTATTAAATTTATTATATATACTATATAAAAACCATATTATTATATGATATTTACCTTGAAGTTAAACTAATATATATTTGTATTTTATGCAATTTATAATCTAATGTGAAATTATAAAAAAAAAAAAACTAATGTATACATTTTAAAGAATACACCACTATTAAATTTATTATATATACTATATAAAACCATGATATTATATTTATATTTACCTTGAAGCTTAAACTAATATATATTGTATTTTTATGCAATTTATAATCTAATGTGAAATTATAAAAAAAAAAAACTAATGTATAGTTATTTTAAAGAATACAATTCACTATTAAATTTATTATACTATATAAAACCATATTATTATATGATATTTACCTTTGAAAGCTTAAACTAATATATATTTATATTTTATGCAATTATAATCATGTGAAATTATAAAAAAAAAAACTAATGTATAGTTATTTTAAAGAATACACCACTATTAAATTATTATACTATAAAACCATATTATTATATGATATTTACCTTAAAGCTTAAACTAATATATATTTGTATTTTTATGTAATATAATTATGAAATTATAAAAAAAAACTAATTTATAGTTATTTTAAAGAATACACCACTATTAAATTTATTATACTATATAAAACCATATTATTATATGATATTTACCTTAAAGCTTAAACTAATATATATTTGTATTTTATGCAATTTATAATCTAATGTGAAATATAAAAAAAAAAAACTAATGTATAGTTATTTTAAAGACACTGAAAATTATTATAATTATATAAAACCATATTATTATATGATATTTACCTTAAAGTTTTAAAATAATATATATTTATATTTTATGTAATTATAGGTCTAATGTGAAATATAAAAAAAAAAAAAAACTAATGTATAGTTATTTTAAAGAATACAATTCACTAGTAAATTATTATACTATATATAAACCATATATATATTATTTACCTTAATGCTTAAAATAATATATTTGTATTATGTGAATTTATAACTTAATGAAATTATAAAAAAAAAAAAAAATCCAATTATAATATTTAAAGAATACAATTAATTAGTAAATTTATTATACTATATAAAACTATATTATTATAAGATATTTACCTTAAAGCTAAAATAATATATATTTATATTTTATAATTCTATAACTTTAATGTGAAATTATAAAAAAAAAAACTAATGTATAATATTTAAAGAATACACCATCATAGTAAATTTATTATATTCATAGTATAAACCATATTATTATATGATATTTACCTTAAAGCTTAAAATAATATATATTTATATTTTATGCAATTTATAATCTATGTGAAATTATATAAAAAAAAACTAATGTAGAAGTTATTTTGGGTGAATACACCACTAGTAAATTTATTATACTATATAAACCATATTATTATATGATATTTACTCTAAAGCTTAAAATAATATATATTTATATTTTATGCAATTTATAATCTAATGTGAAATTATAAAAACTTAATATAAACTATAGTAGTATATGATATTTATCTTAGACTATATATATTTGTATTTTATTAAATTGCACAATATGAAATTATAAAAACAAACTAATATATAATTAACATAAATACAAAATAACAAAACTATTAATACACAAAACAGAATATAACACAAGAATTTCAAGAACATACCTAATTAACTTTGTTGAAATTTGAAACTTCAACCTCAACACCTGTACCTTCACTCTTGAGATATATAACAAAGAAAAAAATAAATTTGAGATGAAATGAAGATTTGATGAGTAGAGAGAGTTTGTGAGAAAATATGATTTTTGAGTGGTATTATAGGATTTTTTGGGTCAAAAGGCTATAGAATGGTCAAAATATAATAAGATTTGAATTTAACTGCTGGATTTAGTTTCAGAAATCACCTGGATTCCTTTCTAGCCGCTGATCAATCCTGTACCGCTGACTGGGCTTAGATTTAATTTCAAAGCCGTTGGATCACATTTTAACCGGTGAAATCGTCGTTAGGATCAAACCAGACGAATCCTACTATCGATCACCAACCAGCCGCTTGAAAAGGAGGGTATTGGACTCGACCGCTGATTTTATGCGTAGCACCGAGCCATTAAGCCGCCGATATCGAGTCGATATCGGTAAAATATCTACGATATATCGGCGATATTTTCGAGCATATCGCGATATATCTCCCGTAGTTCAAAAATTTCCACGGCTGCACTTCCCGCGCGGTTATTTCAATCGATATTTCTCGGCCGACTTTTCGATATTTCGCTGGAGACACTTATATTTTCCGATTTTTCTCGATTTTTCCCCGCAACCGATTTTTCTCAGGACAAAATCATTTCGACATTCGGTTATCCTGATATCACCAATATATCGGCCGATATATCCGAAATTTCAATCCTTGCCTAAAAGTAACTAGTCATGGGTCCTTCTTGTTTGTTAATAATAAACTTACTTTGTCGGTAATTGGGGTGTTCTGGATTTGGGCATTGTAATATTGACACAGTAATCTTTGATTCAGAATTTAGAGTGAGGGATACAATAATGAAGTGAGTAAATATAAGTTTATAAAATTGATTAATTGCTGGCACAGAAGAAGGTTGAATCTTCATGTTGAATATGCATCACTTATTCGAGAGATGTCAAGCTTAAGTTTCTTTCTAGAATTACAAATTATGATGGTTGTTGGAACTAAAATGGGGGTATTTTTTTTGAGTTCGTGACAATTTGTAAGTGAGACACATAATTATTCCAGTAGGAACTGATAGCTATGGATGGGAGTAAGGTTGCCAACTGGACCATTTTTGAGAAAGCTGAATGTAAAATTGTTGAAACAGTAGTTTCCATCGGTTTTGAATTGATTAATGATTGTAAGATTCAGAATTCAATGAATAAGGATATAATGAATTTTCAATATATCGAGGATCTTGATGTTGAATATCTGAATGTCAGTCTTGAATTAAAAGAAACAGTACTCAGTCTAAATAAAAAACATTGCAGAAAAAATCAAGCAGTGTTAAGCTAAGAGAAGGGACAAGAAGTAGAAAAAAGTTCTAAAGGATTAATTCTAAAGGAATTACCCAAACATTTGAAATACGCCTTCTTAGGAGCAGAGTCAAATGTAGAGTTTTTGAGAGAATGATAGTGAGAAGCAGAGTTAGAAGGCATTTGTTTGAGAGTTTAACATATATATATATATATATATATATATATATATATATAGCTAATTCGTAGAAATCTTATGTGTACAACTAATTCTAACTAAATTCCTGACATATTGGCATTACAGAAGGTGACTGTTGTTAGAGCTATGATTAAAATTGTTTTGATACTTCATTAATACACTTAACTAGGGATGATTACAAGGTGGGTTTTTCGGGTTCCCGTTCTACCCCTAATGGAAGGGGTTTTTTAATGGATTCGGATTTTTTTTCCAACCTCGGGGATGAGTTTGTGATGTGTCTAATTATTGTTATGTCCCTACTTCTATCTTTATTTGATTATATTTTAAAAATGATTTTTAATTATTTTATAATTTAATATAAATAATAATAATAAAAATATTTTTAATATAAAATTATAATATTTTATTTTTTGAAATATATTAATTTTAATACAATAAAAATATTAAATATAAATAAAACTAAAAACAAAAATTAAAGTTAAGTGGGGAGTACCCACCTGGTCCCGTTTAACTTTTTAAATAGGACGGGTTTGGAAAATGATATAAATAAATAAAGAGTTTCTACTTTAATCGCTTCATCTTCAACTCCACCCCGTTATCATCCCTACACTTAACATTCCTCCAAAAGCACAAGATTACACTGTTGAGGAGGGGTATATGTGCTTTTAGACTTTGTTGAGGTTGAACAAATCACACTATTGTTAAACAGATGTGGTATATGTAAGAAGAGGAAGAGGAGTTGTGATGGTGAGACGAGAAGCTTTTGTGGGGTTTGAAGTGCATACGTTCTGATTATGGAGAGCCACAAGACATCAAGAAAACAAAAAAATAAAAATAAAAAAGCAAGTGAAATCAGATTTTACACCAGAGTGCTCCCACCTCTTCTAATATGAATAAGAAGAGCCTGCAAACTTGACTTCTACAAAGCCTTACTTCCATGAAGAGTTATTAACATATTTAAAAAAAAAAAAAAAAAAAAAAAAAAAACAATGAGAAAGGGAAATGATTCGGCGAAAGTTCCACCATATATCATTGCTCATTCAAATTTAATCAATGGAGCAACCTAGTCATGTTCTTACTTATACCTACAATAAGTGCAGCCTAATTCATGTTCTTTGAGCAAAAGGTAAAGCTGGGTGATTTAAAAATCCCATTTGCTTTTCGCCCACTTTTTGAAAGTACAAAATTTGTCTATCATACAACCAATGGAATGCTTAGTTGGTAGAAGCTTTGTAACACTAATGTGCTTTGATAAATCAGATATCATATGTGGACTAACAATGAAGAGCTTACAAAGACTTAAAAGATGGGTTGCAAACTTGTGTAGCTATGTATGTTGCTTATGCATCAATTCTTGTTTCAATCTATCATTGCTCAAACTATTTGGAAAGGTCAATCTCTGATGAAGGAGATTATGAACTACATCCTCTAATGGAAAGACTTATGCATTAGCAAGACTAGTAAAAATTCTTCGAGGAACAAGTCGACTTAGAACAAGGCACATAGTAAATGCAGAAGAACGTTGTTAAATTTCAGATAGGTGTTTTATACATGCTTATATCATTATTCACCTATCAATTACATTCTTCATGGATTGATTTCCATGGTAAATTCATGCCAAGAAGCAACGGAAACATAAATGATGCAAGAAAATCCCACCTAAGGACCACTTAAACATCAAATCTATTGAAACAAAGCGATCGTTGAAGTGTTTTTTTTAACTTTCCAAATATGAAAACCATAATGAATCCTTCAAATGATGGATTTGTAGTAGCTTGAAATGAACCAAGTCCTAGGTTCGTATCTAACGGTATCCCCATGAAGGGAGACGCCTGAACCTCTATGAAACAGAAGGAGGATCCGCAAGCAAAGGATCAAACTCAATAAGGGAAGAAGGAGAAGAGATTTGACACCAAAAACTCTCTCTCTCTCTCTAGAACTTGTTCGTCAAGAATAGGCAAGAAACTCTGTGGAATTTTCTGAGAGAGGTGGAAAATGTGGCTTGGGTTAGAGCTCTATCATAAAACTTATATTGAAGATCCTAGCCACTGAATGACCAAAAAGCTCTCACTTAGAGATAGGATAAGGTATATGCATCTCCATGTGCGCGTATCATGTACCTCATGAGATCTCTCCAAGCTCTCCTTTCTCTTAGTGTGTCCTATGTTCCCGAGAGTCCACTAATCCATGAATTTATTTCATAGACACTTCATATTTGGATCATCATCCAAACCCATTTTATATCCGCTTCACACTTTCTATGTGTGTGACCCATTAAGTTCCCGGTAATGTTGGCCACTTGATTCAACTATTAAATCTAAGCAAGTCATGGGCAGTATCTAACGACACATCATGACCCCTAATTGACCTGAGAATTAGTGGTCTGACTGCTAACCCTTCCATAGATAATTAGCACTAACTGTCTCCTTCAAAACTATACCCCACCCTGGTTCGCAGCATGAACAAAGCGTAGTCTCGTTAGACTAACTATGTCACATCTTAACCTAAATGATATAGATCTCATAGGTGAAAGGCTAAGGCAAAGGTCTCCTGTATCTTAAGGTGTTTTTTAAGTGCAAGGCACAATCCCATTTTATATATATATATATATATATATACATATATATAGTATATATATATATATATATATATATATATATATATATATATATATATTTTAAAATATAATCAAATATAAGCTTTCGCGCACAAGTGCTGCCGTAAAAAAACACACAATCATTTATCTAAATATCATCTAAAAATCTTAAATCCAATCAATAAAACCAATGTTCTTGGTGTATGAAAGGTCGCCTAGGCACGCCTCAGCATGATGTTTTAGATAACGCCGCAATGTAGCAAGGCTTGAGAAAAAGGCGATCACGTCGGTCGACCGCCACGCGCTCTAGAGCTAAAAGGCTGAGCCTTTTGTCTTAAAGTTTTTTTTTCTAAAATTTTTATTTTTTAAATCTTAAAAACACCATAAGAAATTAAAAATAAAATATATAAATATAAAAATATTTTTAAAAATGGAAACTTTTTTAAGATTGAATTTTATTTCTTAAACAAAAAAAAATGAAAACATAATGTATAAGGATTAAGGAATTAGAAAGAAAATTTAACCAAAAAGGAAAATCTGCTCAAAATTGCAAAGGTTTAAGATAAAATGGTTTTATAACACAAGATGGGCCCTATGGGGCACCGACCGACATTAAAATCACTCTGCGAACACTAATGACACCGTCCCCGTTAGGGCTACTGGACGGAGTGACACTTCGCTACTTTCTAGCACGCATCGCGAATTTGACTCTCGATGGTGCACAATCTATCATTAACTCGAATTTTAACGAATAACATTCTTTAAGGCCTTCAAATCATTCGATACACTTACAATAGTGTATATACATTTGATAATAATTTATTTTTCAACACTCAGATAAATTTTCATGCAATTTATTCTCGCACCTATTGTCTCAAATCAATGTTTTCAAATCAATATGAAATTCTAATATAAATCATTTCAATATTTCATAATATTTCACAATCAATTTTGAAAGACGAAAGAAGAGTATAGATCAAACTTTCACAAATTTGAAACAAGAGAGAGATTGAAAACAAACTCAAAAGGTTGTCGTCATCTTATACTCTAATCCAGCTTCGGGGTCAAGCTTCCTCGTCACCAACCCTTAATCCATCACAAATATGTCACAATTAAAGAACAACCCAAGAAAAAAAAAATCAGTTGTGAATTCTAGGATTTTTGGTTAGGGTTGATGTCTACCCAATACTCCTTCACTTGCAAAATTTTATGAGGAAACATGAGCCATATTTTTCTCATGCTTCCTTCAAGAAAATGATAGCTCTATGAGTTTATTTTCAGTAGTAATTTGAATCATCTCATTTGGATCACCCAAACTCAAGTTACGGCATTTTAATGTCAAACTAGTCGATATGCCCAGCTCACTTGATCACCTACTATTATTTTCGATTTCTGCGGTCTTAACTCTATAAATTGGTAATGGTTCCTTCACTCATTTGAATCTATAGTTCTAAGGTTCTTCTCCAATTGGAATCATCCAATTTGGATCACCAAAACTCAAGTTATTGCGTTTTACATCTAGACTACTCTAATTTGCAAAACATAATCTGCACATAACTCCACTTTGATAGATTTATGGGAACTTTGGGGTTATAATTTACATACACTTCCTTCAAGTAAATTATTTCCCTAGAAGTCTAGTTTATCCAGAATTTTGAATCACTCAATTTGGATGAGTGAAATTCAACTTATGGCCAAAACACCACAACTACACCCAAAACAGAGCATACCCGTGAGCTACCCAAAACTCATCTTTAAACCAATATTCGGGAGCCTTAGAGCTATAATTTGCTCCTGGTCCCTTCTATACGTTTGTAGCTCTAGATCTTATGGTTCTTTAACAATTAGAATCACTCAATTTGGATGATTATAACTTAACCTATAGCCAAAACAAGAATAGAGTTTTTGAAAAATTTGACAAAGAACTCGTTTAAATACCATTTCCTTTATACAAAAATTTTCAAAAACTAATCCAAACCAATCAAAAACAACCAAACAACTTAAAGCAACCCCCAAAACTCTGTTTACAACCAATAAACACTTTCATCCAAAAATTTAAAGGGTTTTCATCAACTCAACACAAGAAAAAAGTTAGGTTTGGTTTCCATACCTTAATATTTTGATTCTTTTTCAATACCAAGCATCATTCTTCCTCGATCTCTCAAACCTTGGTTACTGGAGAAAATCAACAATCTCTTTCTCCACAAGCCCTAGCTCTCTTTTCTATCTCAAACGGAAATGCCCAAATGAAAAATGGCTTTCTAAAACCAAAATTAGTCTTAATCCCATTACATGGTTAAGCATATGTTTCATACCCATTAATTCCCATTTCTCATTTTTATTATTTTAACACTTCATTTCACTTCATTTCATTTCATTTTATTCACATTTTTAACATTACATCTCATGACCCTTGGGTCCTCATTTGACATTTTACTACAAATTTGGTTCTTGTAAAATTCTCTGGATTTTCGTTTTAGTCATTTAAATGCCAAAAATATAATTTAATTCTATATTTTACACCCCTAAACATGTTATATAAACCTGTTAGGGTATTTTCAAGAACATAAGAAGGGCCCCAGAAATGGACCATAACTTGAACTCAGATATGACCAATTTGGGCATTCAAAAGCCTACATCAATTTTTATAGATACAGCTATAATTTCATGGAGAACACTAGTCCAAATTCTTTTCCTAACCTAAATCATCCCAAAACTGGATACATGGTCAAAATGTGTTCATATGTGTCTCGAAATGAATGGCCCTTAACCTGATATATAGGGGGCCTATTTAGGTGATTCAAAAACCTAACATCAAGTTCACAATTTCAGCTACTCATGCAGGACATTAGTCCAAATTCCATCTTTTTCCTAACCGAAAATTAGTCCCAAAACCTGGACACAAACAGTCAACAGCCTAAGCTGTGACAATTCCGGAAATGAAATAGAGCATAACTTGAGTTATAGAAGTCCAATTTAAGTGATTAAAAAACATAACATCAAGTTTACAACTTCAGTTACAATTGTCATGAAGGACACTAGTCCAAATTTCCTCTTTTTTCCAATCGAAAATCAGTCCCAAAACCTGGACACAAACAGTTAATAGCCTAAGATGTGACAATTCCGAAAATTAAATGGACCATAACTTAAGTTATAGAGGTCCAATTTGAGTAATTCAAAAGCCTAACCTCAAGTTCACAATTGCAGCTACAATTTACAAGAAGAACACTAGTCCAAATTCCCTCTTTTTCTAACCGAAAATCAACACCAAAAGCTAGACATCATATAGGGTCAAAACAGGGCACTATTCTCTCATCCCCAAAATTTTGCCAAACAGCCCCTTAGGGCAAAAAAAGGGCCAAGCAGCCCCTTAGGGCATAAAACACAACCAAACAACCCTTATAGTGGAAAATAAACCAAAGTAGGAAGAATCCCTACCTCTTGGAACGTAGAAGAAGCCCTAGGAAGTCCCGTGGACACTTCCTAGACGAAACCTTTGATTTCCCGAACTCCTCACTTGGATCCTCAGCAAAATCTTGTATTTTTGGTACCCACGCGTAGCCCTCGTCGAGTAGATGAACTTTTGTTCTTGGCCCGACGAATTCCGTAGATCGTCGAAGGAAGCTTTGAAAGCGCACTTCCTCTCGATTTTTCTCTCTTTCTCTTGTTCAAACAACAAGAAAGAAATGATCTTTCTTTTTCCTTCATTTCACCATTTAACTTAAGTTTTAAGGATGTGGCTCACGTCGCGTCACGTGTCCACTACATAATTTATTTCATCTCGGTTCAAGTTCAATTTATTTTAAATGAACTTTACTTAATTTATTTTTCCACTTTTGAGATTTTTCTCAAAAATCCCGTTTTTTGGGTCCACTAGGCACTCGATCACTAAAATCGTAAAATCGACTCGTTCTAATTCAATGAATTTTCCAGTAACTAGATTTCATGGTACAAATCTAACGATGAGGTCTGTTTTGTTATCCAAGAACTAGAAAAATTCCGCAGTTTGCAACCCGCATCAAATAATTCTACTCGTTATTACTTTAAAAATTCAAATTTACCTGAGTTTTACATTCTACATATCTTAATTGGCCCCTAATGTATGACCAACTATCACAATTATTTACTAACCATGGTGGAAGTTTAAGGTAAATGGGTCCATTTTGAATCACCTGTCATTGCAACATTTAATGTCATTCAAAGACAAAAACCAGATCATAGTAGAACAAAGACAAAAAACATAGCCAAGAGCAATAAAAATACAAATAAAAACAGGTGCTTTAAACAGTAAAAAAAAAAAACAATGGGGAGACTACATTGCAACAAAACAACAAAACCCAAGAGCAATAAAATTACACATGTGCTTTATGGGGAGACTACAAGGCCACATAAAAATAAAAAAAAACATATCATAATGCTTTAAAAAAGGGCACAGGACAAATGGGGATGGGAACAAGGATAAATGGGGATGTGGATACTAAAACTTTAATAGCAATTAAAAAACAAAATGAAAGACTTTGTGCCCTTTAATAGCAATATAAAACACAGTGAAACACAAATGGAGGCAAATTAAAGGACTGTATAAAATAATCCATAAAATGGAATCGAGGTCATCAACAAACAATTACCACAAGCAAACATACATTCACAAAAACATCGTAAACATTCATCACAACAGACCCATCGTCCCATAAAAACCTATTTTCTTTCCATAACCGAAATCAATCCAAAAACCTAAGAAAAAATATGTAAAGCAAAAAAACCTAGAGGATGAATACCTTTGTAGCCTCGCTTTGATTTCAAAGAAAAAGACGCACCGCCAACAAGAAAGGAGAAGGTCGATGAGAAGTTTAGGGAAGAAGGGATTCCAAAGTTAGGATTTTTTTCTTTCATTATGGTCTCAAGTTTAGGTTAATTTTATTAGTTAGGTTTAGTTGTCCATTGTGTCAAACTTAATATGCCACGTAAGATGCCACATCACTGGGTGTCTGGAGTGTCTAGCTTTGGAAGCAGGTTTCAAGTCCGAGGCTACAAATGTAATTAAAATGAAAGTTTGTATATTTAAAAAATAACTTTAATTCAGGTTTTTTTTTTTTGCTATTTTCCTATTTTAAAATGGTCATATTTGTAAAAAGGGGGAATTATGTTAAGGTGCATCATAGCACCAAAAGAAGGAAAATAGAACCCAACTCCCCATATCACCATGAAATGTACCATCTCCAACAAATTAAGGAATGCATGCACTTAATTCTCAAAAAAAATAGAAAGAATGATCATCCTCCATTTAAATGTTAGCGAAGACCTGATGTTAAGTGTTTCAAGTGTAACCAATCAGCTTGGTCCACACCTCGATCTCTCTCTCTCTCTCTCTCTCTCTCTCATTGGCCACATGCTTTTGCTATTGCCACCTATCTTATAAATCTCATGCCTAAAACATTGAGCATTACAAAGTTCGCCTAGTTACTAAACGTTTTCACCAATGTCTAGGCATTGACTACCATTGTTAAACATTACCCTATCAGTGACCTCTAGAAGGCAATAAGAAATGAAGTCAAAGTACAGAATCAACATTTAAGATATCCTTGAGCACCTCAAGTTTAAGGATACTTGCACCGTTGCTATGATGAGACAATCATCTACATTTGAATAGATAATCCATATGATAGTCTCATGACAAGTCTCCGATGTACTTAGCCACTTTTAGCAAGCATCCACATGTCAACTCTTATCATCTCAAGATCATAGTTTTTAAGATCCACTACTTGATTCAATCAAGGAATAATGGTTTTTATATGCGGCTCATTCAATCAACAATGTCCAATCTCGATCCTAAGGACTAGTGGATTATTTTCTAGATATTAAATACACTGTACATAATAGGAATCTTATTATCATGATCCCATCATGATTTCCCTTCATATGTTATGTAATGGACTTCATTAATCTAATAAAGATTTATATCAATTCAATGTGTGAATACTAATCAATGAAGAATCCTTACATATTAAACAATATGTAATGCATACAATAAGTGCTAAGGGTGATTTCCTTTAGAGCACTTCTCTAACAAACTCCCACTTGCGTTAAAGGCAAATTGCCTTCATATCTCATACCTTAGGCAAGTAGATGTGAGACACACTTTTCTGGGGAAGTGGCTTAGCCAAGAGATTGAACATATTCATATCAGTTGCATATCTCTATCTTTACATCATGATAACCAAAGATTTCTCAAATCAAATGGCATCACCCTGAATACTAGTTTAAACCTTTGATGAGACCATGGTTCCTTTTGCTTTCGCAATGGCTCCATTATCATTCCAATACTACAGTATCGGATCAACAATACTAGAGACCACTCCTAGTTCATAAATGAACCAAATTGTCCAAATCGCTTCCTAAGCTGCCATCGGAAGCAACAGTCATCTCCTACTTAGAACTCTTCCAATTGACTGTGCCACCATTCAATGTGAACATTTAGCTAAATTGAGATTTGGAGTCATCTCCATCAAATCAGTAGTTGGCATCTTACCATAAGATCCATATCTCCATTAATCAAGAATACATCCTTAGTCCCTCTCAAGTACTTAATGATATTCTTGATAGCCACCCAATGACCCTTACCTGGGTCCAACCGGTATCTTCTCGTGACTCTCAAAGCATATGATACATCGAGTCTAGTACATTACACATCGTACATGATTGATCCTATAGTCGAAGCCTATGGGGTCATACTCATGCATGTCCTCTCATCTTATGTCTTTGGACACATGGACTTCGAGAGGGTGATCCCACTAGACATAGGAATGTATCCTCTCTTAGACTATTCCATGTTAAACCTCTTTAGCATCCAAGTTATGTATGTAGACTATGAAAAACCAAGCAACCTTCTTGATCTATCTCTATAGATTTGTATCCCCAATGTGTAGGTTGCTTCTCCAAGGTCTTTAATGGAGAGTTCGATGGGTCATTGACTAAATACCACATACTAAGACGTCATTTCCATTAAGTAATATGTCATCCACATATAACACTAGGAACACGACTGCACTCCCACTATCTTTCTTATACACACAAGGCTCATCCGCATTTTGTGAGAAATCAAACTCTTTGATTGTCTTATTAAATTGGATATTCCAACTTCTAGATGCTTGCTTTAATCCATAAATGGATCTCTAAAGTTTGTATACTTTATTGCCATTTCTAGGTGTAGCACTCTATTGCAGCCACACACACACATACACACATCCCATTTAGGGTTTCGATTGAGAAAGCCTGCCTTTCTATTCATTTGTCATATCTCATAATTACAATGAGCATTAATGGCAAGGAATATCCTTGTGGATTTAAGCATGGTTACTATGCTTAAAGTCTCGTCATAGTCAATTCCTTGTCTTTGACGATAACCTTTAGCTACAAGCCTAGCCTTATAAGTGATTACATTACCTTCCATGTCAGTATTCTTCTTGAAGATCCACTTGCACCCTATGGGTTTTATCCCTACAGTTGGTTCACCAAAGTCCATACTTGGTTGATTCACATGGAATCCATCTCTGATTTCATGGCTTCAAGCCATTTTTCAGACTTTGAACTATTCAAAGATTCGTCGTAGGTAGTAGGCTCATCAACCTCTGTAAGTAACACGTCCCACTATTCACTGATGAGAAATCTATATTTCTTTGGAACAGTACGTATACTACTTGTGCTACGATGTGCTTGTGTTTTAGAAGGATTAGCTACTAGTTTATCAAAATGAATAACAACCATAGATTAAGTCAGTTTATATGTGTCTGTTTAAGCACTTTGAACTTCACCAAGTTCACCCTTGCTCCCATAGTCTTCTCTTAAAAGAAACTCTTTCTCTAAGAAGACTGTATACTTTGAAACAAACAACTTTTGCTACAAAGGTTTGTAGAACCGATATCCAAAATTCCCTTAGGATATCCTGCATAAAAACAAACACTGTTCGATTTAGCCTCAGCTTGTCTCCACAAAGTTCGCTTTAATGCTGTGACAACCCCATACTCTTTAGGCGAGAAAATGGGGGTCTTTGCTAGGGGTCCATATCTTATATGGAGTAACCATAACTGACTTGGATTGGACCTTGTTTAACACTTAAACAAAGTAGGTCTCATTTGCATACCTTAAAGTGACGAGTGATCCGCCTTTGCCCATTATAAGTCTCTCACCAAGCTAAACTGTGTTCAATTTGTCCTTTTCACCACGCTACTGGTGTGTGTGCGTGAGTCCTTTCGATAGTTCATGATCCTGGAGATAACCCAAAAACTCTTAAATTAAGTATTCACCACTTTGATCTCATCTAAGTGATTTGAAAACTTCTCCCAAGTTGTTTCTTCGCTTCATTTATGAATTCTCTGGACTTTTCAAAGGATTCAGATTAGATCTCAGAAAAATAATATACCCAAATCATGAACGATCATCGATGAAGGTAATGAAGTAAACGAAACCACCTCTGGCATTAATGGACAAAGGACCATAAACATCGAAATGTATTAGGTCTAATGGTCCATAAGCATGTTCTCCCTTTCCTATAAAGGGTAACTCGGTCATCTTTGCCTAATAAGAGAGATTCACACTTGTCAAATGATTCACAATCAAATGACCCCAAACTACCACAATTGTGTAACTCAGTCTTGTGTCTCTCACTTGCGTGGCCAAGGCCACAATGCCATAAATAAGATGATTTTAGATTATATCCCTTTGCCTTTTTATTGTCATTAACATTTAAAATTGGATTGGATATATCTAATATGTAAATCCCATTGCTTAATGTACCACCAACATAAAAGACATCATAATGTAACAACCATTCTTACAAAATATAAATAAAAACCATTTTTATTCAAATAAGAAACTAGAAAAAGTTCTTCATCAATGTTGGGACATAACAACAATCATCCAAATTTAACTAAAGATCACTAAGGAGGCTCAAAACATAAGTCCATAGAGCAACAGCTGCAACTCTTACAACATTGCCCACTAGAAAGTCGGACTATCCCTTTTGAGCTTCCTACTACTCCTTAGGCCCTTCATATCAATCCATATGTATGAGCCACAATCCCATCATACACTAAATGTTGTTGAGAAACAAAGATAACTCCTAATGAAATAAACACCGAAGACGATGGAGCATCACATGCCACCTTCTTCGATCTGGCATAGCTCAGAGTTCCTCTCTTCCAATGGCCAACTTGTCCACAATAAGCAAGTCTCTTTCAAGACGCCTCTCGTCTTCTTTCTTAACTGCCTTTCCCTTAGGCTATCTTGAGCACGCCACCAACTCCTAGTATGGTAGATATAATGTGTCCATCCCATGGTCGAGCACAAATCGTGTAAACTATTAGGTAACCTTGCTTAATCAAGTCTACACTCGCCTGTACCATCCAATAAATCCCAATTGATCCAACCCTCAATGTTCATACATCTTCGCTGTACAGACTAGGATGTCCCTCCTCCATCTTGGAACTAAAAGCAATTCAAAGCACTTTGAACCTTTCGCCTCCTACTCATAATAATGTCTCAGATGGAGTACTATGAATATGCATCCACGGCCTTATATCAAGTTTCAAACTCAAACCGACATGGAGGTGATAATCCAATCTCACTCTCTCGACTATCAACCAAGTGTTTCTTATATGCCCTCTCAACGCTTCAGGTGCATCAATAGCTAGGGATTTAGGGAGTGTCTCAACAATGACATAGGCTAATCTTTCTTTTTTGAGAACTATTCTCAAATTCTTTAACCAGTCTAAGAAGTTAGGCCCGATCAAAATATTGGCATCCATTATCGATTCTAAGTTCACATTCGTTGACATGGTTTGATTCTAATAACCTAGTTGTAAAAGAAATCATGTTAGATTGTACTTAAAATGCATAATTGTTACGGCTTGATAATTACGCATTATGGCTCCCACTATTTTATTACGAATTCATAGTCCTCATTATTGATTCGAGAGAGCCTATATGGAGGTTCTCCTAGTAGTTCAATATCCAATATCATTGAGAATGACCTTGGGTTTGCCCAACAAGCTATCTCGAGTCAAAAGATAGGTATCTTGTCCATACCAATTGCAATCGTACGCAATTAAAGAATCCAATATCACCAACAGTGACCTTGGGTTTACCCAACAAGCCATCTTTGATCAATAGGTAGGTATCTTATACCACTGTAACCGATGCAACTATCAAACCATATCAACTATTGATTTGCAGCACCTCAATGGGCTATCAACTCAGGATATGTGTACATCTTATGCAATACCCGATTCAACAACGTCTCTCTATCCAACACAACCTTGGGCTTCACCCAACAAGCCACGAAAGCCCAGTTAAGGCCAACCCACTAATTCCAGAAAACTATTTCCATGGATAGAACATATCCTTATGGAGAAGGCTCTGGCTTCACCCACAACCTCGATTCCAAGCACTATGGTTCACACCATATTAGGTGGAAGACGCAGCCTTAATATATTAATAACTGAAGGGTTTTTAAGATTATTCCATCATCGCCAGCATGCTTTATCCATCCATCTCATGAAATTATAGAGATAGTTACTCTAACTATATGGCATGATTATAGACATTCTAAAATCAATTCCATAAGCCAAAATGGAATTGACTTGGTCAAACCTAGGGATATGCATGATTATTACGACGCTTGAAATATAAATCAAATTTACAATCTTCAAGGTCTTCTTTCTTGGCACCTTCTCCATACTTCTTTCTCCTTTTGCTTCTTCACCAACTTATCCTAATCTTATGTAATCTAATTACATACATTTAATAAGAAGAACTTTAAGTCACATTTGAGGGGGATTTGGATGAGAAGAGAAGTACATAGAGAAATTAGAGAGAGGCAAGGGACATGCATGCCCTATTTACCCAAAAAGAAATAATAATTAAATGCAGTATGCTTAATCACCATTGAGCAAAGTCCATAATCATCCATCAATCCAGATACACCTATAAACTTGCATTCTCTAAGGCAACCCATTGAAAGTTAAAGATAATGGTATCCCATGATTTCAAAAGCACTTGAAAAGGTTTTTCAACACTAAAATGATCCATATTGGTTCAACACTTGAACTATAACCTGCTCAACATCAACTAATCCTCGACTCAACAATTTGATCTCCATGAGAACTCACCCAAATTTTTTTGAATCACAAGCCCCATTTAACTCTCGAATCTTTAACTGATTCAACTCCTTGAATCATAAAAATCGATTCAAGCTTTAAATCTCCAACTGGTTCAACTCCTTAAACTATAATCCCGATTCAACTCCTTGAACCGAAAAATTGCTAAAAGGACGTTTTTGTCCAAAGTTCCTTAGTAGGTAATTTCAACATGGTTTTAGAAATCCATAATTCTAGAAATTTTAAAGTTGAATAGTTCAATATTTACTTGCACATCTCTATTTTAAACATACTAGAGTAGCGTGATCAAAATTGGTGCAAAACCATAATAGAAAGGAAACAAACAAGGTACCAGTAGCATCTTATGTCGTGACATTCCCATGTCACGACGTTGCTACGTTACGACGTTGGGAGGGCTCAAAACCCCACTACAAGTCCTCACGTCGTGACATTGGCACGTCGCGACGTTTTCTGAGCTCGAAAAAATAATGTCACGATGTTTCTAGGTTCTGATGAACAACGTCGCGATGTTGAGAACGAACTTCGCGACATTGCTATGTTCTACAGCTATGGGAAATCATAAAAATCCCACATTTGGGACTTTTCATCTCATCCAAGTTGTTTCTCCTTCATAATAATCATCCTTGATCATGTCATGACCAGATTACATGAAGAACAACATTGGATCTACACTTTTCAAACCAAAAATCTCATTTTTTAACCTTTTGAAAACATGTGTACCAAAAATCAAAAACTCTCAACAAAGAACCGATTTTGATGCACACAAGTGTGCTCTGATGCCACTGTAAGGTTTTGAGGGTGGCATCTCATGCCAAAAGCAATGGAAAAAAATATCAACAAAAACCTCCCAAGGATCCCTTGGGGAATAAAATATGGTTCATAAACAAGGATGAGGTGATTACCTATGCCTGGCTTCAAAACCGATCTATTGGCCTGGGGCAAGACCGTACAAACCAAGTCCTAGGTTTGCCTCTAATGGTATCCACATAAAGAGTGGAGTCAACAACCTTCAAGGCCACGGTCTAAGAAGGAGTCCCAGTGCTAGCCAAGTCTCAATCCGAAGAGGATGCTAAAACCCAATCTCACAAAGAGGAGTTCTTGAAGAACACCCTCTCAAACTCTCTAGAACACTTTCAAGAGAGAAGTGAACAAATGGCCTTGTCTTAGTTAGGTTTTTCCATAAAGGTCCTTTTATAAGAAAACCCTAGCTTATGAAATGTCTAAAGAGCCTCTCACTTTAAGGGATGATAGACTACACACATCCCTATGTGCTATGGCGTGTTTCTTCATGGGCCTTAAGCCAAAGAACAAGCCCAAGCCTGCTATTTCTCTTAGTGATGACCTTCAAACCCGAGATTCTACTAATCTCATGACATTCCATTCTTGAGAATGATCTCCATCATATTTGGATCACATCCAAATTCGTTTCATATCAACTCCACACTCTTCGAAGTGTGTGACCTATTAGGTTCTCAGTTATTTTGGCCACTTGATTCAACCATTGAATCAAGCAAGTCATGAGCGGTGTCTAGAAACACATCATAACCCCCAATTGATCGAAAAGTCAGTGGTCTAACTGCAAACCCTTCTATAGACAAATATTGTGCAATTTTTAAGATCCATTACTTTATCCAATCAAGGAATATGACATGTGCTAGTCTATCCGAATCAAAATGTCCAATCTCGTTCATCCTATGACTAGGGATTATTTAGATACTAACATGATTGCACATGATAAGAATCATATTATCATGATCCCATTATGATTTCCTTCATGCTATGTTATGTATCATGCACTTCATTAATTCGATTAAAGATCAATATCAATTCAACGTATGAATATTAAATTAATGAAGAAGCCTTACATATTAAACAATATGCAATGCATACAATAAGTGCTAAGGGCGATTGCCTTTAGAGCACTTCTCTAACATATCTCACTCACGGATGTCTTGGCTCAAATTCCAAACTATGTCAAGTTTATGAAGGAGATCATGAGTAACAAGAAAAAGCTCCAGGCTTATGGCACAGTGAGTCTATTGGAGAAGTGTAGCACTATTATCCAAAGGAAACTCCTGGAAAAGCTTAAAGACCCGGGGAGTTTTACCATCTCTTGTGTCATTTGGGAACATGCCTTTAGCAAAGCATTATGTGACCTTGGAGCAAGTATTAACTTAATGCCATTGTCGATAGTCAATAATTTAAACTTAGGGGGGGTGACTCCTACAACTCTCTTCAAATGGTAGACAGGTCACTAACTTATCCAAAGGGTATCATCGAGGATGTTCTTGTGAAGGTTGATTGATTCATCTTTCTAGTGGATTTTGTAGTGTTGGATATGGAAGAAGATAAAGAGGCACTACTTCTCCTGAGGAGGCCATTCCTTACTACTAGGTAAGCACTAATTGATGTGAAAAATGGCAACCTGACACTTAGAGTGCAGGAAGATCAAGTGAAATTCAACTTGTATCAAGGTTTGAAATTTTCTGATGATGAAAAGCCAGTTGCATGAGAGTTGATAGTTTGATTCCTATCTAGAGATGGGATGATTTATGACTTTATGAAAAATGACCCTCTTGAAGATTATTTGACCAAATCTCTCTCCACAAAGAATTGAGTTGTGATGAAGATAGCTACTAGTCCTATTTTGGTGGGGACTATTCTGAGTCTTGAAGAGAGTGAATAGGTAGTTATTGATGTTGAAGAAGAACTAAAGACTCCTGATGGTTTAGTGCTCAAAGAATTGTTGAAGCATCTAAGATATGCATTCTTTGGAGAAAATGGCACCAAGGAAATCATTTTTTCATCTACTTTGAGTGAAGAATTGGAGCGCAATAGAAAGCCAATAAGTCAGAATCGGTAAAGGAACCTCATGATATCAGGTGCCCACATATATAGAGTCAAAAGAGATATGGAGTCCGAAGGGGAGGGGGCTTTTCTTCGGGGCTCGAGAGATGGAATAGATAGGGCCCCACAAGTTTTTAATTCATCGATGTAGAATTCACATGAAAGGGGGAACGATGGTAAGAGGCAACATTTAATCACACCACCGCTTCCTTTTACTCGCTTTGTTAGTATAGTTCGAGCATAAATTACTTAGGGTTTTGAAATAGAATATGGAT
This sequence comes from Tetrastigma voinierianum, assembly GCA_016808115.1. Classification (NCBI taxonomy): domain Eukaryota; kingdom Viridiplantae; phylum Streptophyta; class Magnoliopsida; order Vitales; family Vitaceae; genus Tetrastigma; species Tetrastigma voinierianum. The sequence continues at coordinate 117,459 of JAEQBH010002066.1, forward strand.
ACATTTGCATGGTCAGTTGATGATATCAAGGGAATCAGTCCCTTCATTTGTATGAACAAAATCTTCATGGAGGATGATGCCAAATCTACAATAGCAAAGAACACTAAACCCTACAATGAAAGAAGTAGTGAAGAAAGAAGTTTTAAAGTGGCTTAATGCAGGTTTCATATATGCCATATAAGATAGTTCATGGGTGAGCCCAGTTCAAGTTGTTCTAAAGGAGGTATGACAATGGCACATAATGAAAAGAATGAACTCATTTTCACCTGCACAATTACTAGTTGGAGGGTGTGTATAGAATACATGAAGCTCAACAAGGCCACAAGAAAAGACCATTTTCCTTTACACTTCATTGATCAGATGTCAGATAGACTTGTTGAGTGCATTTTACTGCTTCTTGAATGGATATTCTGGGTATAATCAGGTTGTGATCACCCCTAACGATCACAAGAAGACCACTTTCATATGCCCCTATGGGAATTTTTCATTTAGAAGGATGCCTTTTGTTTTATGCAATGTGCCGGCTACTTTCCAATGTTGTATGATGGCTATTTTTTCAAACTTGATTTAGAATGTAATGGAAGTCTTCATGTCTCCACAATTTAAGTATGGTCTTGGGTAGATGTAAAGAGAAGAACCTTGTTCTGAATTGGGAGACATGCCATTTTATGCTACAAGAGGGAATTGTTCTTGTAGGCATCGTGCATCAAAAGAGGGGCTAGAAATTGATAGAGCAAAAATCTCCATCATAGAAACTCTTGCTCCACTAACAAATATCAAAGGGGTGAGAAGTTTTCTGGGTCATGCGGGATTCTAAAGGAGGTTCATCAAGGACTTCTCCAAAGTTGCAAGACCAATGTGTAAATTGTTGGAGAAGATGCAACTTTTGTGTTTGATGATGCTTGTCTTAAAGCCTTTAAGGAGATTAAGAAGAAGCTCATTTCAAATTTTTTTTTTTTTTTTTTTTTTTTTTTTTTTTTTTTTTTTTTTATCATTACGCACTAACCAGACCCCACCCTTTGAGACATGTGTGATGCTAGCGACATGGCCATTAATGGTCGGGGCAACGCAGAGAAGATCTTCTATGCCATTTATTATGCTAATCGCACCCTAAATGAAGCGCAAGAGAATCACACCGTGTTGGATCTCAATCCAACATCATATTAGATTGCACAAAAAAAAAAATTAAACTTTGATCGAGATATCCAGCCCAAGGGATCCCTTGGTTCATCAAAATCGAAAAACCCATTTCATAAAAGGGAAAGAAATTGTTACCTTTGTAGTTTCCGACCTCCTTTGGTATAGGTGATAAATCGATGGCATAGGATAGAAGCCAAACACGAGTGCTCCAAATACACAACCTCCAATGGTGATCCACACAAAGAAGGTTGAAGAAGACCTCCAAGAGATGGCTTGATTTAAGGTTTTGGTGCTAGCCAAAACCTAGAATCACAAAGAGGAAACATGTGTGAGAGAGAAAGTGCACAATAGAGAAACACTCTCTCACAGTAAAAGATGTTATGGCATGACTTGCCAGTTCAGAAGTCGAGCTTTTATTTTAGCCCTACCATCAAAAGGACCAAGATACTCCTTATTAAAGAGAGGGGTATTTAACATTAGACTTTTGAGCCCATTAAGGCTTTGCTCCTGTGAGCTTTCTTTAGCACATATTTGAGCTTCAATAATCATGGTCTTATCCATGGGCCTTGGGATTCACTTAATCCTAAGATTATCCATCTTTAGAGCTCTCTTCTTTGTTTGGATCCAATCCAAAACCATTTCCTTCAACTTGGATCCAATCCTAAACTAAATTACTTCTTTTACGTGTGTGACCCATTAGGTTTCCGATTTTTTTGGCCACTTGAATCAACCCTTTAATTCGAGTAAGTCATGAGCGGTATCTAGAAACACATCATGACCCCCACTGACCGTATAGGTCAAGTGTTGACCATGAACTTTCCATATGCAATATATTGTAATGTTATCCTTCTTCACTCCATATTATACCCGACTTGTTCAGTATCATGCATCACTTCCACTAGATTTAACTAGCCCAAGTGTATATATCTTGTCTCCAAGATCCATTACTCATAAAGTATGCCACTGAAGACTCTCTTCATGACATTGTCTCAGAACGACTGCACTAAATAATACAAGTTTTAAACAGTTTGACCAAGTTTCGACCAACAATTAGTATGTGGGCCTAAGCTGACTTTTTAAGGATGAAGAATTTTGGGTTGACTAAGACATAATTTATAGGCCTCATTGATACGAAGTTCATAGACAAAGTTGAACGTTAAAAATCCGACTTACTTCGATAAAAGTTATGACCGGGAGTTCAAACAAGAAGTTTTAGCAAGAGTTCAATCGGCCTGTTGTTTTACCCGAAAGCTAATTCTAGGCCTATATAAACCTAGTTTAGCGTGCCAAATAGAACCCTAGCCCCTGACACCATTTTGAGCTCAAAACCTTAGAGAAATTTCTCCAAAACCCGTGGACCCCGAACTAGGGTCTAATCCATTTTTGTGCCAAACTGCTTTGCCACGGGAGACGCTCGCCACCACCTTGCTACACGTGCTGCCCAGGGAGGAGCCGCACACCGACTCCACCATCACCATGAAATTTCACGGCCAACCGCCGGACGCCCGGACGAGCCTACTTAACGCGACCCAGAGGTCGCCACGCGCGGGTCACATTCATTTTCCGCCATTTCGTGCCAATCTACTACCCTCCCTCCCCCATTTTTGACCCTCTGAACTTCCATTCCCGTGGTCCTTTTCACAGATTCTCACCGCTTGAAAGATACGATAAAACAAGTTTGGCCGACTATTGATCGAAGCGGCCACCACAAAGAATCCTGACCAAGGTAAAGGGTACCGTTGTGTTCCCGGTCTTCATTTCATGATATAAAGTTTGTAAATTTTGGACGTTGCTTAAGGTTTTCCATTTTCGTCACTTAGTAATTAATGGTGCGTTGTTTGACCGAAATGGACATCAATTTGTCAAATTAGGCAAATTGAAATCGATTAGTGAAATCGATATTTCATGAGTTATCGAAGGTCTAATTTCAAAATTAGCCTCCGTGAAAAGCCCCAATTTTGGATACCGGCCCATGGGCATCGTATAATCGACCCGCTTCGAGTCCAATTTAGATAGTTTCATAGTTCTGTACTATCCTAAGACATTTGGGGCGTCCCAATGTTCGTTTTCTGAAGCTTAATGGAGCCTAAATGGAATTGTTATTATATTGCTGTGCACTACGTCTAACTCGAAGACAGACCTCAGTATGTGACTGCACCTGTAGTCTCTGTGAGTGGTTTACATGTTTTAAATGCTTGGGGTATTATTATGATATATAATTGTGGCTAATTATTATACATATATAACTTATTTGATCGAATCTGCTGATTATGCGTGAAATATAACTATCTGCTTTATATAAACAAGTTATCATTTCATGTGGATTTTGTCAACATTTTAAATATTTGGAAATTTTACTGAGTTCATGGATAAATTGGTGGTATTCAAACATTTTGGTATTATGGATTGGGGTTTAAAACCATTTTGAAAAGTTATTGATTTAAGAAACGGATTTTGAGACTGGTGGAAATGATTATAATGCGGTATCGTCAAGGTTTATTAGTTGCCACGTGATGCCTAGCGTTTACCGTATATTTATTAGGTTACACGTGATATCGGTTTGATCCAAGGTTTATTAGTTATCACGGTGTCGTGGAGGTTGTCGAATTAATGGTTTACTATATATATGGTACAGTGATATCATATTTCGAGTATAGATAATCCATTTAATATTTATGGTTATCAGATTGTTGATTATTTACGACATGATGGTTATATATATTTTATGCTCACTTTTTATGTTGTGAATAAATTCGTTATAAGGTTCTCGATAAAGATGTCGGTTAAATTTTTGAGCATGAATTTCATATTGTTGGATTCGGGGTATAAGGCTCAGCGTTTCAGAAATGATTTCAAAACTGAACCTGCAAAAGAGTGGGAAGTGAGAGGTCTTGAGAGAAGGAATGTTCAAAATAAAAACATTATTTTTTATAATTATAGTCACTCACTGTAGATTTATTATCTCAATGCTTATTGTTTTAAATCATCTCAGTCCGCCAGTACCAGTAGGACTCCATTTCGCTACCAAATTCTCCCATCACTCTTTCTCTTGCAGCGTACCCCGCAGATTCAACCTTTATCTATCCTGCTTCCTTATTTTATTATCGGACTTATGTAATACTTTCCTTTTTTGCATTCCTCTAAATTCGCAGAAACACTCTTAGAATGCTCTGATCTTAGTATTGAACTCATATGAGTCTTTATTATGTGTCAGGCACCACAGAAGATAGGTCACAGAATTGAAATGCTAGGATCTTTTATATTTGAGGTATTTTATATTAATGCATGTGTTTACTTTCTTTCTAGCAAATTCCATCGATGTTCTGTGATTGTACAAGGATCACTGAAGTGACCACCGGGAATCGAGTATCCGGCTCGCCCTCTGTCACCTCAGTATCGAGCCTAGGTTCCTAAATCTGGGGTTAGTTATCACGTGGCAACTCATCCAGCAGAGCTTGTATACCTTCCTCACCTTATCCTTTGAAATTAATTCCCTGCTTTCATTTATTCAAAACATTTTTCTTCTTGGATGGCACCTTTATGTAGATTGTAGGGCCTAAATAGGTTTGCAGAAAGTCTGACACCTTATTTATGAGAGAATCTTTGTCGAGCGCCGGCTCACCACTCGAGAGAGTAAGCCACCGTGTTGTTCCACTGATCCCATGTGCTTTGTATCCCGGCTAGATGACATAGAGAAGATTTTCGACTAGGGTATGCAGCGTCCTACAGATAGAGTCAGGATAAATGGGTTTTCAAGCAGGGGGAAAAGGAAGGGTGGGCGTATGAGAGGATCAGGAAACGCTACACTGGGGCAGTACGCTTCAAGACTGCTTACACTGAAGCTTTGCCTCTCAACTTTATCGAGACTAAGAGGCGAGTTTGAGACGCCACTCGTAGCAAGACAGCTCGAGTATGAGAGCAGTTCAGAGCTACTCACGCCCCAATTTGCCGTGATGAGGTCGCTAGGAAGAGAGGTTTCGATGATCGAGTGAGTCGATACCAGCCTCTCGTGTCTCTATCCCACGTGACGCTGATGAGAGATGCCGCCGCTTCAGAGGTGGAGACACTCGGCGTTTACTCGCGCTGATCATAATGGCGGATCGTTTCGGGGGAAGTTCCTTACCAGTGATCATCTAAGAGGGTTTACCGATCTTCTAAGAGGATCCAGTGGGGATGACGTGGTGCCAAGATAGTGAGTGGTGTTTCGTAGACGTGGACTTACAGCAGGTGGTTCGATTCATTTACTTAGCAGCCGGGCAAAGAAATTTAATCTTCAAAGGTCTACAGATCAGACGTTTCCATTTGACTCAGAAGGCTGGTACACAGATCACGCGCCGCGGGATAACGTATGCTTTCAAAGTGTAGACAAGACATTTCAAGAGGGATCGCTCTTGACGAGAATCCAAACAACAGAGTCTCTGCCTGTACTCAGCCCAAGAAAGCAATGGCATGAGGGTCGGATACATGTGCGCAGGCGCACTTCTGGGTGGTTCCTTTAGCACGAGACAACAATCACACCAACCACAAAAAGGGGACAGAGAGGACGACCACCTGCTAGAGGCAGAGTTTATGCTATGACCAGGCAGGAGGCACAGGCCACCCCCAACGTTGTGACAGGTACATTATCTATTTTTGGTGACGATGCACGTACTCATCGACCGTGGGCCACACTCTTTTATTTCATGAGTATGTCGACCTAGCCCAGATGACTCCAGCCTCGATGTGGTTCGAGATTGCCACGCCCACAGAGAGTTCCTATATCAGTCGATGCTTAAGGGTAGCTTGTTTTCTATCGAGGGCTGCTATAAGCTGCATTTGATAGTAATAGATCTCAAGGGGTCGGATGTGACTTCGGGATGGATTACTTGCTTCCAAACTATGCTTCCAATGATCAAGCTCGCAGGAGGTGATATTTAGACTCACCGGGACTACCAAAGAGTAGTTCTATGGAGAGCGGAGGCGAACCTTCAGTTTCTGATTTCCCGCCATTTATGCTAGATGTTTACTCAAAAAGGTTGTAAGGTATCTAGCCTATGGGTGCTGACACTCGTAGTAGCGAAGTGGGATTAGAGGATGTACTAGTAGTGAGGGACTTTCCGGATGTGTTTCCTGACGATCTTCCAGGTTTGCCTCCATAATGAGAAATAGATTTTCTATCGATTGCATTCCTGTAATGGGGCCTCATTTCTTTACCACCTTATAAATGGCACCGATCGAGTTGAAAGAAGACTGTACCACAAGAGTCAGGATGGATTTATTAGTCTCAAAGATTTCACCTGGGAGCTATTTTGCAGAAGAAGGATGATACTTGGAGGTTGTGTATAGACTACTGCATGCTTGAATAAGGTCACCATTAGTAACAAGTATCCTTACCTCTGATTGATGATCTATTTGATCGCCTCCAGGTGCAAGAGGCCTTCAAGATCACTCGTGTCGTGGTACCATCGCAAGGATGAACCTACATTCCCAAGACAGATCTCGTGACGCAGATATGGGCATGAGCTTCTAATGATGTCTTTCGACTCACCAATGCCCCAAAGAGTTTTTCATGGATTTACGAACCGGTCTTCCATTCATACTTAGATCGGTTTTTACCGTTTCATCGACGATATCTCGGTGTACCGAGAAGCGAAATGGGAGCACGAGAGACACTGGTTTCGTGGTTGCGCACTTTAAGGCGCACCGCTTGTATGCCAAGTTCAAAGAATTGTAATTTCAAGGGTCGAGCCGAAAGGGATTTCTCGCCATGGTTTGCTGATGGCATTTGCATGATCCTCGTAAAGTAAGCAAAGGGCAAATCGGGAGCAACCAACCACTATGTGACGTATGCGGAGTTTCCCCGATTAGCGGGGTATTACCGCAGGTTCATAGAAGGGTTCTCAAAGATAGCGTGATTCACTTCATCGCTTAACCAGGAAAGGAGCAATTTGATGACTCGACAGTGTGAGGGAAGCTCAAACACCAAGGAAAAGCACTGTACCGCTGTGGACATTACCGTAGGCAACGTTCGAGGTTACAAATGATGCTTCACGCCGGTTTGCTGCGTGTTGGATGCAACATAAGAGAGCGGGCGCATGCGCCCGCATTGGGCCTGAAGAAACACGAATGTAATTATCCCACTATGACTGAACTGGTCAGCGGTAATTTTCGCATTGAAGACTTGGAGGCATTACTTGTATGGAGCGACTTGCCAGATATTTATCACCATAAGAGCCTTAAGTATTTGTTTACCCGTATGGTTAAACTTATGCGAGGATGTGGATGGAATTACGGCGATTTTGATCGCACTATCGACTACCATCCGTGGCGTAAATGTAGTGGCGGATGCCTCGAAAGTGAAGTCTATAGCTCTTTGGCTTATATGCATAGCACAACTTCCATTGATGGTCAAGTTACTTAGAGTTGGGTGTTGAGTTAAGGATGCATGCTTCGTGAGCACTTTTAGTTAGTTTCCAACTACGATCGATACTCAGAGATTGGGGATCTCGAAAAGTGCACAAATGCTAGAAGATCCCTATTTGATGAGCATGAGAAAGAAAGTCGAGGAAGGAGAACAATCGTGATTTTACATTAGAGACGATTTATCTTGGTGATTGGTTCTATTTTGTGTTCCAACAACTGAAGAGTTAAAAAGGCAAATATTGGAGGAAGCCCATAGTTCTACTTATGCTATGCACCCCGATAGTACCAAGATGTACCGTACACTGAAGGAATATTATTGGTGGTCAGGGATGAAAAGAGAAGTTGCCGTAGTACATCCAAGCGTTTGATCCACAACAAGTGAAGGCAAGATATATAAAAGCCTTCTAGACTTCTCAAACTCTACCACCATCCTAGAATGGAACGGAGCGCATTACAATGGATTTTGTATTCAAACTCCTGCACCCATAGTTCAAAGACATGACGGACATTTGCAGTAGTTGATCCACTCACCAAGTCCGCGCGCATTTCGTCACCTATTCGGGAGTAGTTTTTCTCCTCGTGCTACCGCAACTCTTTGCGAACTGGCAGTGAGCTTCATATAGTGCCAAGTGGTCGACATTCTCTGACAGAGATCCACGATTCACTTCGAGGTTTCAGCAGACGATGAAGGAACCAGGTGTCAAGTTGAATTTGAGTATCGCTTCACCCTCGTAATCGATGGACAACCGAGAGGACTACACCCAGAGGATATGTCGAGTCATGCGTATTTAATTCAAAGGACATTGAATGAATCTACCCGCAAGAGTTCACTTATACAACGTCTATCACTGCCATCGAGATGTCATCTTACGAGGTGCATTGTATATGGGAAACAATGTCAGACTCTACTATGTTGGAAATGCTGACCACTAGTGAAATTCAGGGTCCCGAGATTGAATAAACGATGTTGGACAAGGTTAATGTTATACGTACAGTTGAAAGGCCAGATAGCAAAAGAGCTTGTGCCGGACAAGTGTAGAAAGCGATTCGAAGTTCGAGGTCAAGATCGAGTATTTCAAGCTCTCTCCTTGAAGGGCGGGCACGCCGTGAAGCTGGGAAGCTAAGTCCTCGCCACATTGACCTTTTGAGATTGTTGAGAGGATAGGTCCAAGTACTTATTGTGATGATCACGATGGAGCTTTCTCGAGTCCATAATGCTTTCCACATCTCCATGCTACGCAAGTATATCTCATCCCTCATGTTTGAGACACTAGATTGAGCGAGAGATGATTTATCCTATGAGGAGCGGCGCGCGCATTCTCGGCAGAGAAGATAAGGAACTTCGCAAACAAGACATGATCCCAGGAAGGTCCTTTCGAGAAACCACCTAGTCGAGGAGGCACCTGGGAGCCTGAGACCAAACGCGAGCCGCATCCCCCATCTTCCATGACGCAGTACAAATTTCGTGGACTAAATTTTTCTTTAAGGGTAGGTTGTAAATCGACCGCACTGGGGTTAATACAAGTTTTTAAAACGTTGACCAAGTTCGACCAACAATTAGTATGTGGGCCCAAGTTGACTTTTCAAGGATGAAGAATTTGTGTCGTACTAAGACACCATTGTAGGCCTCGCTGACACAGTCTATAGGATCGGGTTTAACGTTAAAAATCCGACTTACTGAGCAAAAGTGCTATGACCTTAGGGAGTTCAAATAGTGCTGTTTTAGTAAAGGTCCAAATAAGTCAGTGGTTTTTACCCAAAGCCACCCAGGCTCCCAAGTATAAACCTAATTTTGCAAGGTCAACAAACCCTAGCCCCAACACACTCATTTTGAGCTCCAAAACCTCTGATAGCTCCCCTCCAAAACCCGTGACCCCGAATCCAGGTCGTTTTGAATCATTTTAGGCCAAACTAAGCCGTCACGTGGGAGAAGCTTTCTCCGACCACCACCTTGCTGGCACTGGCCGGCCGGGAGGAAATGCCACCAATCAACCATCGCCATGAAATTTCATTTCGCCACCTGACGCGCTCGATTGGGGGTCAATGAACGACTAGAGTTGCCAATGGTGGGTCACCGGATTTTCCTATTTTCCGGCCATTCCAAGCCGACCCATACCACCCTCCCCCATTGACCCTCAACTCATTCTGATCCTTTTTCGCAGACATTCTCACCGCTTGAAGATACGACGAAAAACGTTTGGTGGACGGTCGATCGTGAAGTTTTCCGCCACCACAGCGAACCGTTGGACCAAGGTAAAGGTACCGCTTATGTTCCCGGCCCTCGGGGCTTCCGCTGATATAAAGTTTGTAAATTTTGGACGCCGCTTGGTTAGTTTTCCATTTTGGTCACTTAGTGGTAATTACCAAAAGGTTCGATCAAATTGACACCAATTGTCAAATTAGGCAAAATTGAAGGATTAGTGAAATTGGATATTTCCTGTGATATCGGAAGGTTCCCCAAAATTATTCTGGTGAAAAGCTCTAATTCGATACCTGCCTATAAAGACACTGTATAATTAGACCTCGTTTTGAGTCCAATTTAGATAGTTTCATAGTTCTGTGGGAATTATCTCAAGACATTTGGGGTGTCCCAATGTCTTTTGGTTTAGTTAATTGAGCCTAAATGGAATTGTTATTATATTGCTGTGCACTCACGCTGGAACCCAAGACGATCCTACAAGTGGAGCAGGACTGAGCATCTGGTAGCCTTCATGGAAATTTACATATGTTTTAAATGCTTTGTGGTACATGATATATACTGTGGTTAATTATATATATAACTTATTTGATCTAAACTATTGGATTATGTAAATATAATTTATCTCGTTTTTATATAAACAAGTTATCATTTCATGTGGATTTTGGTCAACATTTTAAATATTTGGAAATTTTAATTGAGTTCATGGATAAATTGGTGGTATTCAAACATTTTGGTACATGGATTGGGGTTTAAAACCATTTTGAAATTTTATTGATTTAAGAAATGGATTTTGAGACTTTGTGGTATTCAAACATTTTGGTACATGGATTGAGGTTTAAAACCATTTTGAAAAGTTATTGATTTAAGAAATGGATTTTAGACTCAGGAATGATTATAATGCTGGTATCGTTGGGGAAGGTTTATTAGTTGTCAATGGATGTCGAAGTTACCCAAAGGTTTATTAGTTGCCACGGATGTCGGGTTTACCCGGTTTATTAGTTATCACTGTCGTGAGATCGGGTTTACCGACACGGCTTACTATGGGTATATGAAGTGAAGACATTGTTGGTTTCTCGAGTAAGGTATAACCATTTCAATATTTATGGTTATCAGATTTTCATGATTATTTCACGCATACATGATGGTTATATATATTTTATGCTCAATTTTATGTTGTGAATAAATTCAAGTTATAAGGTTCTGATGATGTCTGCTAAATTTTTGAGCATGAATTTCATTAAGATTTGGGTATAAGTTTGGTTTTGTGAAATGATTCTAAACGGGGAACCTTGCAAAAGAGTGGAAGTGAGGTCTTGAGAGAAGGAATGTTCAAAATAAAAACATTATTTTCTTATAATTATACACTCACCGAGATTTATTATCTCACGCGATTAAATTACCTCTAGGTTCAAATGTGAAGTGACCTACCTCTCGCCAGCCTCCTACATCACTCTTTGCAGCAATTGGCAAGATTCAACCTTATCTATCTCGTTTTATTTTATTGGACTTATACTTTGTACTCACCAAACACTCTTAGAATGCTCGATCTTAGTATTGAACCTTATATGAGTCTTTATTATGTGTGTTTGTGGTTATGACCGATAAGAAGATAGGCTCATTGTGAATTGAAATGTCAGGATCTTTTTATATTTGAGGTATTATATTAATGCATGTGTTTACTTTCTTTCAAAGCCGGGTTCTATTGATGTTCCCGTGATCAGATACAAAGGACTTAACTAGGCGGGACCACCCGGGGAATCCTGGGAGGGTATCCGGGTCGGGTCTTGTCATTATCACTATGACTAGAGATTTCGAGTAATGGTCTCTATAAGAGGCTTAGGCTATACCCTTCATCTATCTGGAGTAGTGAATGGCCATCTTGCAGTTTCATTGAAGATTTTTTCCTCTCTATGGATGATGCTTGGGAATAGATAAATTTATTTTGTCTTCGGTCTTTTTGAAGAACCCCCATGTACCATGTGCATATTGGGCCAAAAAGTTTTGGGTGAAAATGAGCCATTTAGTAAAATAATTATCACTTTAAGCATTTCTTTAAGGAAATGACCCCTTTCTTATAAAATAATTATCAATTTCCTCTCTATGCTCTTGCTAAATGAATAGGAGTTTTGTTGGGGATTTAGATTTATTTTTTTCTTCTTGATCTTGAGCCACAAAATATGT